>JAQZBX010001203.1:0-86964 GCA_029593785.1 Cabassous unicinctus | reverse complement strand
TTTTTTTGCCATTTGTATTTTTTCTTTGGAGAAATGTCTATTCAAGTCTTTGGCCCATTTTTTAATTGGGTTGTTTGTCCTTCTATTGTTGAGTTGCAAAATCTCTTTATATATCCTGGATATTAAACCCTTATCAGATATGTGATTTCCAAATTTTTTTCCCATTGACTTGGCTGCTTTTTCACCCTTCTGACAAAGTCCTGAGAGGTAAAAAAGTGTTTAATTTTGAGGAGGTTGCATTTATTTTTTCTTTTGCTGTATGTGCCTTCGTTGTAATGTCCAAGAAACCACCACCTACTACAAGGTCTTGAAGATGTGTCCCTACATTTTCTTCTAGTGGTTTTATGGTCCTGGCTTTTATATTTTGGTCTTTGATCCATTTTGAGTTGATTCTTGTTTTGGGGATGAGATAAGGGTCTTCTTTCATTCTTTTGGTTATAGATATCCAGTTCTCCCGACACCATTTGTTAAAGAGACTGTTTTTTCCCATTAGCGTGGGGTTGGTAGGTTTGTCAAAAACCAGTTGACTGTATAGATTAGGGTATATTTCTGGGTTCTCAATTCTATTCCACTGATTGATGTGTCTATTTTTATGCCAGTACCATGCTGTTTTGGCCACTGTAGCTTTGTAATATGATTCAAGGTCAGGCAGTGAAGTTCCTCCCATGTTGCTCTTGTTTTTTAAAATGCTTTTGGCTATTCGGGTGCACTTACCCTTCCAGATGAATTTGGTAATTGCCTTCTCTAATTCTGTAAAGTAAACTGTTGGAATTTTGATTGGTATTGCATTAAATCTAGAAATCAGTTTGGGCAAGATTGACATCTTCAGAATATTTATTCTTCCAATCCATGAACATGCAATATCTTTCCATTTGTTTAGGTCTTTTAAAATTTCTTTTAGCATTGCTCACCTATTGTGTCTTTCATTCCCATGAGCTCCATTACTTTTCTGTTCAGGATTTCAAATTCTTCTTTGTGTTTGCTCAATGTCTTCTTGATGTCATTTATCTCTTTTACTATATTGCCTTTCATCTCATTAATTTGATTTTGGAAATTTGTGCTCATCTCACTGATTAGTTCTCTCAAATTCTGCATCTCTTCTAGAACTTTGACGAATTCCTTATCTTGGGTCATGTCTTCTATTTTCTTGGTGTAGCTCGTAATTATTTGCTGGTGTTTAGGCATCTGGCTAGGATGTAGTCTACTCAGATGCTCAAGTCTTTCTCTTTTATAGGGATTTAATGGCAGGAGGCTGAGAGTTACCACAGCTCTTTGATTTTTGGCTTGACCTGGATTGTTAGGATTGTCTTTCTGGTTGCTCAAAACTGAGCACTGGACCCAGTAATTGGTTATAGAGTCACTTCTTAAGCCTTGGGCAGGGAGACTATAGAAGCCCGGAAAAACCTCTCCTACTTATTTTTAATTTTCTTATGTGCCCTTCCTTGGTCTGCCAGGAGATGGCACTCTTTGGCAGCTCTCAATTCAATGCCTGGTCAGAGTGTATTTGTTGTGACACAGACCAGATCAATGTGATAGAGCTTAGTGTCTGGGGGCTAAGACACTTGTAATTCAAGCTTTCTGGGACAGTTCTCCAGTCTTCTCTGGCAGCCCCCTCCCTTTTCCCAGCTAGGAAATATTTCCACTCCCCCGAGTCCTTAACAATCAGTCCCTGTTAGTAGAGGGGAAGATTGGGAGGTTTGTGTATCTTTAGTTCCTTGCAGGATCCAAGGCAAACAATGGTGCAGCCCCACCCAGCCTGGAAGTGCTCTCCAAACAGGTCAGACCAAATCTGTGAGTCAAAAGCTGAGTCAGCCCCAGGTTCTCTCTCCTCTGTCCTCTGGAGTCATCAACAATTACTCCAGGATAGAAGAAAGGGAGATATTGAGGGTCAGATTTCTCCAGTGTTTCATAGGCTCCCAGGGCAAACCACCGTGTGGAAGGGTCCATAGGACTCCACAGCCCAAATTTGCAGGTCAGAAACTGAGTCAGCCTTAGGCTGTGTCCCTCTCTCCTCCATTTCCTGGAGTGGTAGATCCCTGGAGCCCCCATTCTCTGTAGTCAGAGGCCCAGAGGTCTGTGAATTCTAAAGAGCGTGGGGGAGGGTGCCATCAGTAGCAGCCGCTGCTGGTTCCAACTCACGGTTCTGTCATCACGATTTCCCTCTTTCATCTTTCTCTTCTCTGGGTGGTGTGCAACCTTCATCTGCTGTCGTAAACCCTAGAAGATCTTTTTTTCTGGGCTGTTCCAGACTGTCGTCTAGCTATTTTTCTGGATAAGAGATTCCCGTGTCTTTCTAGTCCGCCATCTTCCCAGAAGTCCTCAATTTTTTTGTAACATTTATGTAATCTATGAATCTTTTAAAATATTTTTAAAAAAGACAGGGCTGAAAGTAAAAATTTATTAAGAATAAGAATAAAAGAAAACAGAATTGACAAGGTAGAAATTGACACAATGAAGTTGTGGACTAATGAACAAAAAAAGTGGAATGTAAGAACCACAACAAAAAGCAAAAGGTAGAAAGATGAAGGAAGGAAAAGAGATAGCATTGGTAGACAAAATCAATATATACAGAGAATGGGAAATCAAGGAAGAAAAAGCACAGCAAAGAAAAACAAGCTAGCAGGCCTCCCCACCAAAAAAAGCAAAAAAAATGTGGGGGGCGGAAAGAGGAAAGAAAAACAAGAAACAAACAAACAAACAAAGAAAAACCAAACAAACACACAAGCAAGCAGTCAAACAAAGCTAAGGAAGAACAGTGTTCCTTCTTGGGCCCTTGTGGAGCCTCTCAGTATGCGTGTGTTCATCAATACATTACCCTGCAGGCTTCTATCTGCAGGTTTTGAAGCAGATTTTAGCAATTAAACTAAGTTAACTTTTTTTTTTAGGTAACCTTCTATTTTATTTATTTATTTGTTTGTTTGTTTGTTTATTTATTTATTTTGGAGAAATAAGGGACCCCAAAGAAAGCCTCTTCCAGACCAGCCCCTCTGCCTAGGGCACCCTATATAGGTTCGTGGAAACTTATCAAACACTTCCCACTGCCTGGCTTCACCAGGGAATCTGAGATTCTGATACTCCTCAGTGCAGAATAATAAAATTGGCTGACTCTGCCCCTCCTGAACCAAGCCTCGTATTACAGGGAAGTTAGGTAAATCAGGTTTGCTTAGCAGATTCCCCTCTCCCCTCACCCAGGTGCTGCTTCAAGCCAGCTAGTTTGCTCCCCAAACCTTCAAAGGGGTCCAGACAGCCAAACCCACAAAAAGGAAACCCCTCTCCACCTTTTGCCAGAACCCTCCCACTCTTGGAGAATGTTCCTTCTCACCAGATTGCCGTAGAGAGTCGGGGCTCACCGTACCTCTTTGCCCTGAGGGTGGAGCTTAGCCATCTGGGGAAAATCTCACGATTTTATCTTGAGCAATCCACTTCGCTGTCCAGCTCCCTCCAGATGGATGTCCCTAAGGTTCTCACTCCGTAGTCTCCCACATTAGACCACTCAGGCAGGATCCCGTCCCCAATCAGCTTCCTCTGTGAGAGAGATAGTGAGTGCCCACCTAAACTGACACCATTTCCAATTGATTTTGACATGGTGAAAAGTCCATTCAATGGGGAAGGAATAATTTCTCCAATAAGTGGTGCTTGTACAAATGATATTCTCAGGAAAAATAATCTAATTGTACCCCTACATTATGACATATAGAAAACTTAACTCAAAGTGGACCAAAAACTTCATTGTAATAGCTAAAACTCTAAAACTCTAAGAAAAAACATAGAGTTAAATGTTTTTTTTTAAACCATTTTTTTTCTTTGTTTTCAAGGAATAAATTACATAAATGTTACATCAAAAATATAGGGGATTCTCATGTACCCCATCCCTTTTCCTTCCAACACTTTGACCCATTAACATCTTTCATTAGTGTGGTGCATTTGTTACAATTGATGAAAAGGTATTGAAGCATTGCTACTAACCATGGTCTATACTTTACATTATGGTTTATACTTTACAATGCACTATTTTATACATTTTGACAAAATATATAATGACTTGTATCTGTCATTGAAATATCACACAGAACAATTTCAATGTCCCCAAAATGCCCTATGTTACATTTATTCTTCACTCTACCTCCCTCTCAGAACCACTGTTGGCCACTGTTTTTATATAAATGTTACAAGTTCTTCCACTACTAGAATAAAAATAAGTCTAGTTTAGTCCATAGTTGCATTCCCAACTTATGTTTGTTTATTCTTCAATCTTGAGGATTTTAAGATGGTGATGCTTACCCTGCTTCCAAATGAGAATGGGCTTAGATGCTATGGGGCAGATGGATGGAACTGTCTTGCTTGCAGTTGTAGATAATCTGTTTTTTGGGATGGGTGCTGTCCGTCATCATCTTTTTGTTAGTTGTCCTGGGTGAGCCCAATGACCTGGAGAGTAGATATTGGGTGCAAATCTGGTGAGATTCAGAACTCAACCAGCATATGAACAGTCAGAAGATTTAAGTCTCTGAGACATATATTTAACTAAAGTCCTAATTATAGGTTTAAATAAATCTCACAGAAGAGTCACGTGTAGGAATTTTAATGAGGTTCAATGTTAAATCTTTACTACTCTGGATTTGGAAAAAATTCTTAGATATTACACAAACACAAAAAATAAAATTTTAAAAATTAAATAAACTGAATTTCATAAAAATTAAACTTTATTTCTTCAAAGGTCACAGTCAAAAAAGTATATAGACAATATACAAGAATGGGAGAACATATTACAAAATCATATATCTGTTAAGGGCCTTTTACCCAGAATGTGTAAAGAACACATTCATCCCAACAGAAAAAAGCTATACATACCAATAAAAAAAGGTCAAAAATCCTGAATAGACATTACTCCAAAAAAGATATGAAATGACTGACAAGCACATGTGAAGATGCTCAATTTCATTAGTCTTTAGAGAAATAAATATCATGAGAGATATCTTCCTAATAAAATAAAACAACATAAGCATAGAACTGTACATCATAAAGAATGAAACTTAGTGTAATCTATGGACTATAGTTAATAGTGTAATTTAAATAATGTTTTTGGCAGTTATAACAAAGTTACCACACTAATACACAATTTTAATAATAGGGAAGCCTGTGTGTGGGAGAAGGATATGGTAACTCTGTGCTAGTTTTGCATGATTTTTCTATAGGAGTAAAAATTCTCTAATTAAAAATGAGAAAAGCATTAGCAATTTAAAATCCTATCAAAAATGGTTACCATGCACATGTAAATTGCTTTAGTCATCATGGGTTTATGAACTTGAGTCTATAATTTTGTATGTAATTAAAAATAAATAGTAACTTGTTTTATCTGTATCTATCTCTATGATGATTGTTCACCTTGAAAAGCTAGATGTTTTTTTCTGTGATAATTTTATAACAAATATCTATTAAAGTTCCAGCTACCACTACTATCCTTTTACACTTGCCAGACTTTATTGTCAACACCATGTTTATTGATAAAATTGTATTACCCAGTTCCAAAATCTACTTTATTCCCAGACTTGGTATGGGCCCATTTACACAATGGAAATGGTGCCTCAGAACTCATGTTTTTCCTTGCTTTTGTGGTCAGCTTTGAGCATTCCATTATAACATGGAAATGCCAGGGAGGGAGATGTTCAGGGACTCTTTGTAGTTTCATCTCTACATTGTGTTCTGTTTATCTTTTCCTCCCAAACTGTGATGGCCTAAAGTCTTAGGTTACTTTCTTTTTTTTATCCCCTCTCTTCCAGGTCAAGACATTTCATCCACGGCTTCTCAGGTAATTTTAAAATTTAATTACATTTTTTTTATTAATGTTAAAATAAAGATGATTTTTACCAGGTAGGTATAAGTCATTCTTTCTTGCAGCTCCTGAATGGATTTATTGAAATCTTTCATATTTAAAAAATTTACTTGGCAGTTTTTATACAGTAATGGAAGGAAATCCCAACTTAAAAATACCTTAACTGAATCAGATGGCTACCAGGCTCTCATTGTCATGGTCTCAGTTCTGCTGAAGTCTCTTATTTCAATTTTCTAAATTAATGCAAAAACAAGAGAAATAAAATAAATTTATACTCAGAATTCTATCACCACTAAAACATCCATTCTTTTTCACTTCACTTTCCTTTATATTTAGGAATACAGAGGAAATCAATAACATGAAAAAATATATTCCTGTTAGTTAATGTGTACCATCTTAATGTTTTAATTTTTATTTCTTTGCCCATGGATTTGAAAATGTTTTTAAACTCTAAGTTTTATTAGTCACATATTACCTTGTGAAAATTTATTTTTATTTAACTTCACTAATTACTTAGGGCCTGATGGTTGCATATATTGCTGATCAATATGATAGACCTAAAGTATAGAACTTATGGGAGCATGTGTAGCTCAATGGTTGAGCCTGCTTCCCATGTATGAGGTCCAGGTGGGATCCCCATACCGCCCCCACTCCAAAAATATATATATATATGTATATATATATAGAGAGAGAGAGAATGCTTTCTTTTCTCCAGATATATAATAGTGTCTTTCTTTCTTCTTTTATTTTTTGGGGAGTCCTAAAAGTAGAACATATAGTAGCATGAAGCAAAGAACACGGTGCTAAAATGAAGTCTCTAGGATGGCAGGACCTGTAGTGGGAGCATTTTTTTTTTTGAGGTATAAAAACGACATCATTTGGGCCAAAGACACAGATGGATGAAGGGGCAGGGCACTTCAGTTCTTATTTAATGTATGATCCTGGATCTTTGATTTCTTTTCTCCTGCTTGGCAGTAAAAGAAGGTTGGCAATGGTTATGAAGAAGTGTGCTACACAGTTATTCATCACAGTCATTTTCAGAAATCCTCTCTGGTGTTCAATGATGGTGGCTATGAAAATATTGACTCCACCACAAAGAGAGTGAGGCAATTTAGGGATGGGTCATAAACGGAATATGTCCTTCTCAGGACCACATGTGTTCCAAGGCATTCTTCCAGCACCCATGAGAATGATTATGAGCTTATATTTCCCTACTAGAAACCCTCATGTGGCCTCGTCATCTGCCATGCAGTGAACATGATCCAGAATGAGGGACTCTGGGGAAGTATAATAAGCAGACACAGATATGTTTTAGAATTTCTATTCAGCCCTGTGATCCCATTAGACCATACCAATATTTCCAGTCCTATTTATTTCATTTTTGAGGTGTAATCCATTCAATTAACTTCTATTTTTTTAGAAGATCAGAGAAATTTATTTTTTACAATGTTAAAGCTATGTTAGTAATAGTTTAAAATGGCCCTTTAAACTAAGTTATGATTTTGAATGCCTCACAGTTCAAACATATAAAACTAACATTAAGCTATTTTTTTATTTTTAAAAAGCAACACAAGGCAATAGAAATTATAGTTCTTTGTCCTGATTTTCAAGGAAGTTAAGCACAAGAGATAGTGTTACAAATTTTCTTTCTGGAAAAAGACAAAGTGTACTGAGAAGCTGCATGTTTAAAAACAAATCCACTAATTGATATTTTTGAGGGGGCAAGGGGCTGAAAGAATGAAAATGAAAACAGAATTGAGATCATCTTTCTAATATGATAGGAAATTAAATCCTACTCGTGTATTAAATCCTACTTTTCTGAAACTTAAAATAAAATTTTGTAGCAGAAGTTTTATGGTAGAGTTGGCCATAAATTTTAAAATTTAATTCTAAGAGTAGCTAGCTTTGGAAGAAAGATCAGTCCTTTTGAAGGAAGTTAATTAAATTTAGAGTACGACTAACCTGCCACAGTTAACAAAAATTTGCTCTATTTTTTTCTACTGCAAAGCTTTTTCTACATGTTAAATTATAGATACCCTAATAAAGTAATGTAAAAACTGCAGTTATAGAAATAGGATATAGATGACACTGTAAACTGACAGATCAGGAAAAGGGCCTTAAAAGTGGCAGTGTTGAAGGGTGAAACTAGGTGAAGGGGTTGTAGGTGCTCACTCTATTCGTCCATTTTTCCTGCATGTTTCAAATGTTTCAGAATAAAAGCATTGAGGGAAAAAAGTGCTTTAACCATCATTAGAAGACATGAGAGCAGAGCATATGGGGGATCAACTTAAAATTTTCAACAGAGTTCATCCTTAAACAACATTATTGCTCATCGTTGACAACCACTAGTTATGTTCAGCTTCTTCAGGTAACTCAGTGGTCACATAAAGGTTTTCATCATGACATTTAAGAGAGCTACTGTTCAGAGTAACCACAACATTTGTAGATTTAAAAAATAAAAAGTAGGGGAAGCACCAATGCTACCAAAGTGTGATTACTCAAAGTTCTCCTAGTAACCATATTTAAATGCTTAAGATAATCAACTCCGTTTTACATGAGTTGGGAACCTGCATTTAACGCCTATAAGAAATATCTATTAAGATGAAACAATTTTAGTCTTTATGAAGAGGTCTTTTGATCCAGTTGGGGAAGAAACAATCTCACGAACTATGTACAGATCCTCAGATGATACACATCATGTTGAAACATAGCAGCTTCCACAGAATCAGGGGAAAGTTTACAAACACTACATAGTGTGGTTTTCCCTTCCAGCAGGCCATCCTCCTGCTCATAGGAATCATCCAGAAGCGCTTCTTTCTTATGCATCTTCCACATGCCCCGGGGCAGGATCTCCAGGAGCTGGGGTCTGTCCTCCCTCTCCTTGGCCGGTGCTGGCGAGCAGGTGGAGGCTCTGGATTTAAGATGCCTGTGCTCCACCCCATGGGCCGCCACAGTTCCCTCAATGAAGTCCTTAAAAAGATAATACTGGTGGGTGGCCAGGCCTTTAGCTATCCTGATATTGACTTCAATTTTGCCTTTTCCACCTGCAGGAGATTCTTGCTTGTAAACATTTACAATATACTTTTTTGGTATTGGTCTAAGAAGAATATGTCAGTTCATGTAACAAGATGAAACAAATCAGGAGCAGTTGCCCATCTTTGCCTTTCTCTAGCAGTATGTGCAACAAATAGGATGATTCTCTTAAAAGGTAAGTGTAAAAAGTGGAAAATAAGTGTACATGCACAGCTTTGTTTACAGCATGCTAGATTTTTTAAAACCTGTAACTAGTTACTACAACCACTAAAAGGACGGTGAATATTATCTAGGCTTAAAATTTGAGGAAGCTGGTGAATAATCCATCCTTTTGCATTTTTATTCCCAAGGCTTTTTAAAATGATATCCCAACTTCCCAGGCAAGATGTAAAGGTATTAATTGGCAAGCTATTCATGATATATTTTTCTCTATACTCAAAATCTACTGATATTTTGGTCTTTGGTAATTATAAATCAGAAGATGATGTTCATCTAAATTATTTGTGTTACACCAGTGTTGATTTTCTACCCTTGAATAATTTTAGTAATCCTTTGTTGTGATTTCAATGTGGAGAAGAATAATTTAATAGAAATCTTGGGATTATAGAAAATCCACCCTGTCAGATATATGCCAATCTTGAAGAAATCAGCCAGTTTAGGAAATGACAATATTATTTACTCTACATAATCTTTTATAATTATTTCAGTGTATAATAAATATAATATTTAAATAAGATGAGTAATTTTACTTTGCTTAGCCACCTGGAATTAGAGCAAAATGGACAATGGACTAATGAGTACTGCTGTCTAATAGAAAGAACATTGAAATTATTAACTATTAACTATAGGCCATGGGCAGGTCACTTAATCTTTTTGAGATTCAGTTTCTCAACTAAGAAGAATTAAAAATATAACTATCTTATGTGGTTGTGAAGAGCAATAAAAATCACTATTGTAATACTGCTTTTAAACCCACAAATGGCTTTCTAAAGGCTAATTTAGTTTATTATGCAGGTAAATATTTGCAATTTCTATATTCATATTTTAATCAACTTTAATGAGTTATGATTATCTACCAAAAATACAACCACTTTACATGTATACTTAGGTGAGTTTGTCAAATGCATTCACATATGTAATCATCACCTCCATCAACAATAGAAATTTTCTGTTATCTCAGATAGTTCTATTATGCTCTTTTCAGTCAATTCCACCAGTCCTGGCAACCACAGATCTGTTTTGTATAACTAAAGGTTAGATGAGTTGTTTACCCCTTTCTGTGGTTGAGGAGTATAATATTGTATGTATGTACCATAATTTGTCAATGAAATCATGTGTTGATGGGCATATGCACATGGAGTATTTATAACTTTTGGCATTATGAATAAAGCCAGTATGAATATTTTTTAATATTCTGGGTTATATGGTAAGTGCCTGTGTAACTTTATAAGAAAGAGACAAACTGTTTTCCAAAGTGGTTATATCATTTAAATACATATCAGCAATTTATGAGTTATAGTTGTCAATATTTTTATCACCAAGATAATCACTAATCTTAGGCTATGACAATATTTAATTAAAACACTTCTAATGGATTTGCAATGGTAAGATAGCATCACAATTTAGTTTGTAGTGCCCTGATGATTTTACTTTAGTATAAGCCATGCTTCAAGAAAATTTTCTACTTATTTCCTGAGAACTGATCAATTAATTTAGGAGGAGTCAATACCTTTATAACACGGAGAGTTCACATTCCAGAATATGTTATATAATATCATGCATTTTTAATTATTTCATGTTCTCATTAGTGTAGTAATGGTTCATGTATATTCTTCATGTGTATTATGAACATCGTAAAAATTATATCTATGACTCTTCTAAATTTAGAATTTCTAATTTTAAAGTTAAGTATTATTCTTTTATTATATTTTATATTTTTATTTTATAATTAATTACATTACTAAATTATCCCAATGTGTCTAACAGATTTTTAATTCAATTTTCTAAGTTGTCTAAGTATAAATTTTATCTAGCCATAATGAAATTTGCTTATTATTTTTAGAATTTATGCCTACCTTTTTGTTTTACTTTGTTCTTAGAATTCCCCAAATAAGGTAAAATATTATTTAACACAGCCAGATGCTATGTTTTTCTTACTTTTTTGAAATATTCCTCAGCTTTGTTCATTGATGTTAGTTTTCAATTTGATAAACAAATAACACACACACCCTCAAACTTTGGTGCATGTGTGCACAAATAGAAATGTAGACATGTTCATATTAAGGAAGTTTTATTCTCCTTATATTTTAGTTAGAACATTAATCAGGGACACATGTTGAATTAGATTAGATTAATTTTTTGAATGCTGCTTTATTAGCAGTATATTTGATAAGTTTGTATTGACATTTAAATTTCTAAAATGTAATAGGTTTTCCCTGTACCAAGTATAATTAACATTAAGACAAGATTTAGGGCATATCACAAACCATGAATGACAATAGCATAAACAAAAATATTATGCTTCTTTAAAAATAAAAATAAAAAATAAAAAAGATATCATGACTTATAATTAAGGTTTCTTACATAAAATCACAGGAAATGAATGAAGTTAAGGGGCCATGAGCCATCTGACCTCAGGGAAGCCATCAGCATTTTTGAATTGCACACCTTGCTAGTTCCACAGCCTACTCAAGGTGAGAAACTATATACCATTTTTGGGAGCAGCCACATCTCATCATTCCTGGTTATTAGGAACAAGCCCATAGTAATGGGTCCAGACTCTCATTTACCTTTGATATAATACAGTAAAATAAATATATTGAATTTATATTATAAGGAGAATTCAAAGCAAGAAATTAAATCTTCAAGTGTCTTAAAAAAGGAATAAAGGCCCCTAAGAGGCTGTTAATCTTTCCTTCAAAGGACTATTCAGGTAATCGCATTTGCTTAATTTATTAATGTAATCAATGCAATTAGAATTTCATTCCTAGATTTTCTAATATCAAGCCATATTTACTTTACTGGAAATAAAATCAATGGAGATAGATTTATTATGCTTTTAACATATAACTGTGATATGCAAATGTTTATTTGGATTTTTTACATCAATATTCACAAATAAAAAGAAATGAATCTGTAACTTTTCTCTAATATTTCATTACGAAAAATATCTACCACAGCAAACATGGAAGAGTTTTATGGTGACATATCCTACCAATTTTATATTTTGTTAATTAGTTATCTATCCACCTATTCACCCATCAATCCATTTAACTTCTTTAAGCATTTCAAATTAAATCAAAGTTATCATTCACTCCAACTTCACCAAGTATATCATTATTAGAATCCAATATATCCTCAGACTTTTTCTTTTGGTGTGAAATTTAAGTGCAATACAATGAAACAAATCTTAAGGGCATATTCACTGACTTTTGATAAATGTATATAGTTGTGTAACCCCAATTCACCCCAGAGGGTTCTATCATCTCCCTTCCAAATTGATCCTTATCTGCACCTTTCCTCTGAGAGGCAGTCATTTTTCTGATTTTACCACCAAAAGCTAATTATGATTATTCTAGATTTTTATGTAAATAGAATCAAACTCTTTGGTAACCCTTCTTTCAATCAGCCTAAGGTGTTTGAGGCAATTCCATTTTGCTGCCTTATGAGACTTCATTCTTTTAAACTACCCAATTAGATAAATAGACAACAGTTGTTAATCCATTTTCCTATTAGTAGGCATTTGGGCTATCTTCTATGGGCATACTTTTGCATGTGTTGTATGTTTCCATTCCTTTCCAGTAAATTTTTAGGAGTAGATTGGTTGGGTCAGAGAGTACCTCTATGTGTAGAAACTGACAGATTTTTTGCCAAAGTTTTGTATCATTTTACCTTCCCACCAACATAAGAACATTTCTTCCTTTTCTCTCTCTCTTTCACATTGCCCCTCCCTCCTTCTTTCCTTCATCTACTTCTGATTGTTTTTCTTAATTAAAATTTCCACAAGTTGAATTACTTATTGTGTCTAACAGAAAAGACATTTTTACTTTAAGCTATTTTATTCCACAGAAATTTTATTTGATATATAAAACTAGAAACAATGACCAAGATTACATACTTGACCCATCTTCAGCAATATTAGATTCTTATTTTTTACCCTTCTAGTAGGTGATAATTAAATGTAATATTTTATTAGCAATTTTAAAGGTATAAATATTGTCCATCTTTTCATATTTTAACCTATATTAATATCTTCCTTTGTAATTTTCTTCTTTATGCCACAAACATATTCTCCACAGGAACATTCATTGTTTTCTTGAATATAAGAACTTTAAGAAATTATTATTAAATTATTGGATATTTGCTTTATGTGTCATATATATTTCCCATGATTTAAAATTCTTTTTTAAAAAATTTAAAGTTGAATTTTTTTCTTTCTTTTTATAAAACATATTTTAATTTTTGTGTGGTCAGTCTCAACAGCTTTTTATTGACATAATTTGATGCTTGCTGGAGACATAAAATTCCAATACATCTACATATGCATTGTAGACTTAGTATTTGATCAATAAAACTTACCCTCTTTTCCTTGTGTCATGATTTTTAGTCATGAAATCAGAATTTTACTGTTTTTTTCTCGTAATTCAATTATTTTCTATTCTTTTATTTCCAGATTTTATTCACTTTATTTTAGGTTTATTTCATATTCATAAATTTCATATAGGTGATATATATTTGAGTATAGGTTTGTTTCTGTCTTTTTCACTCAGCCTGTGACCTGCCTATTTTGATTAATAGGAAAATTCATCTTGCTCTGTGTGTTGCTTTAAGAGACTGATTTACATATTAAGCACCTATTAAATGTCTATGACCTATTGAGTTCACTTTGTGAGCCCCTATTAAATGTCTCGCCTGATATGATTTGACTTCTTTTACCTTATTTTAATCCTTTCTTTATGTAATATGTTATAGTTGTTTCCTCTTTGCCTTGTTCTCCATGAACTGCTTTCTTTCCTTTTTAATTTATCTTGTATTTGAGAAGTAATTTCATCTGGATATTATTTCTATTTTTTAATCTTTAAGTAAAGTTCTTATTTCATAACCATATCCTTCAGAAATTGAAATATCTATTTCTTGAGCAGTGAGGCAAGTAATACTCATTAAATTTCTTCCCCGACCCTTTATCATATCATGGATTTGATGATGGACTATAAGACTTTTCATTATTCTATTATTAACATTTATTTTCTGACATCATGTATTTTTATAGAAAATCCAAACAGACAGAATATTAGGGTACACCCATCACCACATTTATCCACCACGAGCATCGGCACTCACATGCTGTTTTTCTAACTGTTTTGATGGTTGAAATTTTCAGACTCCTTGTATATCCAGTTCTCCCACTTCTGGCCTAGATCACCTCTCTCTTGCCACCTCAAGGAGATTGCTCAGGGAATTCATTCTCTCTCTTGCATCATTAATATTTTTCTTTATACTAGATCATTCAATCACTGTAATGTGTTGCTACATTCTAATTTTTAAAAATCCTTATTTTACAAACCTTGCTCACCGGATACCACTTGATTTATTTTCTCTCTTGTAACAGAGACATCTTTACTTGATTACATCAATACATCCATTAGCTACCACTCCAGAAATAATGGCCGTATCCAATTCACCACTGACAACTTCATTGAAAAATCCCATGAATTGGTGTTTGTCTTACTTGATATGGCAATGACATTTGGCATATTCAGTCATTCTTTACACTTTGATATTGTTTCCTTAATTGTCTTTCAGAATATCACATTTGCTTTTGGGGGGTGGGAGTAGACGTTTGATTAAGGTTCATTTATAATTGTTCCCCATAGACTTTCTATTACTCAATCAAGTTTGGAAACTTTAATGTTTCTACACAATTGTTCATTTATTTTATTGGTATATAATTGTACATAATAACAATATGAGTAATAATATTAAACATATTGCCAATTTTAGAATCGTGATGTGTGATTCTGTGCCATTGTCTGATAACAATACAATAAAATTTAAAAGTACAGGTAAAATAATTCTAAAAGAACTCTATATTTAGAAACTAAGGCATACATGCTCATTCTCAGCTCTGAAGTTTATGATTGTGTGGATCAAATAAACTGTAGTCTAATGATTACTGTCAGGCTACAGCAGAAAAAGTAATACAAGATTGGAACACACAGGTTGGTATGTTTCCTTGTAAGCAGAGATTGTCTTTTTTTGGGAAACTCAGGAAGACATTGTAGGAAAGTGACATGTGAGCTAAGCCTTGTGCATTTGTGTATGTGTGCATGTGTGTGTCTGTGTGTAAATCATGGGCATTGCTAGAATTTCCTCTGTTTGTTTCTTCTAAACTTCTATTCCTTTCCAAGAGAGGGGGCTCTTGTGTGACACTATCCATCATCTCCCAATTTGTTTTTTTATCCAAAATTGTATTCCATTGCCAGTTGTGGTTATAGTTACATCTCTGTTTCAGTGTCTTAAGATAAATTTGCACTTTAATTCAGTTGTGTATTTATTCCTTTTGGATACTTTTTGGTAAGCCTCATTCACTGAGTTTATAATCAGTGGTATGTTCCTTCGCAAGGTCTTCTTGTAGGTCCTTTTACAGTTCTGGTATCTTTATTTAGAATGATTGGGGTGATTGTAGCAGTTTTGTGAATTCCTAGGGAAGACAAATCCTGAGGCACATTTTGAAGAAGTTTGTAATTTCCAAGTTCAGACGATGATGCCAGGTCTCAACTACTGACCTTATCTGCATCTGGAAACTGCATCTATTCTTTTCACGAACAATTGGAACAGAGTGACGAAAATATCTGCCCTTTTGTCTCCTTTTCCCAAAGTGATTTTTAGCTAGCAGTTTACTAGTGAATGCAGAATTTACTTGCTTCCTTAGGATTCTTTTCCCCAGTGACCTCAGACAGTAAACACACCACATATCCCTCATTGTGGCTTCCTCACTCTCTAATGATTTTAGAGAAAAAGAAGATTCCACTTCTTTTAGGAGCTTTAACATTCTTCATTCTTGGTGTTTGATTTTCAACTTCAGGTAAAAGATGGTAGTCTTTCTGCCAAGAAAGCCTACATTTTTCTCTCCACCTGCAAGTGTCCCTAAAATCTTCAAGTAAAATGTTTATAGAGAAAGAGTCTATTATTTGTCTATGGCTCCTTTATCAGAAACAACTATGTAATTAAATGTTCTGCTGTTAATCAGATTAAAGAGAGGTGAATATTATTTTTTAAGTATTTTACCAGACACATATATGTGTTACACTAATTGGAATTGACTAAAAAAACTATTTGTATAGATATCCCATACTATTAATTAGTCACTAAAATTCATGGAGGAAGTGCTAATTAGAAAATGTATTATCTAATACAATGCTAATATCGTAAACAACTGTGCCCTCTTTGAACATATAAATGTACGTTATTCTGTGGAAGAAAATAACTGCTTGGATCCTGTATAATTAGATTAAATTTTTAGAAATCAAAAAGCAATTGTTTAAGATATCATTAAGAGAGTAAAACTGAATGGTCCTCATTGTGAATGTATAGCCATAAATAATTTTTGGAGTGATTAGCCCTGCTTTCATTTTCTACCCTATTCTATATTATGGTCTAGTTTAAGAGTTCCCTTACCAAGAAGAGACTTGCAGATTGAAGCATATGACATAGATGCAACCATGATGCAACTTCTCTAAGTACCTTATCATGGTTTAGAAGAAAAATCTGTGGAGGTGAATGTCTTTCAAGATATGTAGTTTATTCATGAAGGAATGCATTTTTAACACATGGGATATCATGGATGAACCTTGCAGACCTTATGTTGACTGAAGCAAGCCAGGCACTGAAGGACAAATACTACATGACCAATTACAGAGCTAGAGTCTGGAGGGTAGGTTTACAGGAGACAGAAAGAAAGAAGAAGATTGTGAGTCAATGCCCATATGGGCAAAATCTAAGACAAGGTGGAAGGGTGTAGATGTGCTGTGGTTGCGGATAACACTTGTGCTATTTAGGCTGGGCAGTGCTGGTCTGTGAGGAGGGTTGGGTTGGGAGCGTGGGTTAGACTGTCCATGGAACTGAGTGGAGGCTTGGGGGACGGAGTAGGTGAACTCTGGGCATTTGCAGGTATGTGGTTGAAAGTACAAAGTTGGGAATGTCCTTTTGGCAAATATGACAGGGGAGGGCTACTGGTTTAAGGTGTTGGATGTGGTGGGCATGTGGGACAGCGCACACCTGAAGCAAGGTTATAGGGAATGCATAGCATTCATCTTGTCATAGTGTGTTGTATCAGGGGTTGGAGACTCACATAATGAGCAGGAAGGTGTTGTACTGTCATCTTGGGGAATCCTCCTATGATCTCAACTAGAGGGGTGGGAGTCTCTTGAGAGCATAGGCAGTGCCTAATAGGGGAGGACAGTCCAGTATGTCAAGCCCTCAGTGTAACTGTAACTGTAAATCTTGTCTTTTAGTGAGTTAACCCTGGTGCATCATGAAAGGAGGAGGAGGGAGAAATAGAATAGATGGAACATGAGAAATTTTGGGGGTGATGGAATTGTTCTACATGATCTTGCCAGGATGGATACAGACCATGTCAAACTTCATCAAAATCTGTAAAAGTGTATAGTGCAAAATGTAAACCACAATGTAAATCATTGACGATGGATAGTATCAATGTTTCAATATTTGTACATCAATTGTAAAAAATGTACCATCCACATGTAAAATATTATTAATAGAGGAAAGGGGGAAAGGGAGAGTTTCTTGGGTATATGGGAAACATATATATTCTGTACATGACTTTTCTGTAATCTAAAACTACTTTTTCTGTAATCTAAAACTACTTTGAAGACAAAATGAAAAAAAAAAACACTGGGTGAATAAATGTAAGCAAATATCACTGTACATGCAAGACAACAGATCTTACAGTGATGAAAGACATAATGTCAAAATTTTAATTTTATATTTTATTTCAGACATTTAAATTTTTTTTTCTATTTTATTTTTAAAACTATCATTATATCATTTTCCTATTAATTGTATTTGTTTTGTTGTCTTCAATTTTGAAGAAATTTTGGATCACAGAATGGATACAAGTGTGGCAGGGGAGCATCTTTGGTGTGGGGTGTCAAAGATACATGGGAAGAGATACACCTGGGGAATACCTATAAGACATATGAATGTATTCAAGTGTTCATGTGACATAGTCATAGTGTGTGGAGAAACACATGATAAAGAAATATTGAATTTCCATCCTGGAGATTTCTGCCACATTCTCTAATGTGACCACAAGAATCCCTTGAGAACAGGGGCAGCGACTAGTGAAGGAGGATGGACCATTTACAGACCCTTGATTGTGATGACTGTACTTATGAACCTTTACTTTTCAAATTGAAACTTAGCATAGTATTATAGGGTGCCTAAGCATTACCTCCTGAGTGCCTCCTTGTTGCTCAAATGTAGCCTCTGACTAAGCCAAACTCAGCATATAAATACATTACTTTCCCCCCATCATGGGACTTCTCTCTGGGAGATAAGCCTCCCTGGCACAGAGGGATTACTACCAAGCACCACCTAGCAATGCAACTGGAAAAAGGCCATGACTAAAAGGGGGAAAGTGTAAAGACAAATGAATTTATTTGGCTAAGAGACTTCAAAGTGAGTCAGGAGGTCATGCTTATGCATATCTCAGCAGGAACTCATTGACTGCCAAAGTAAATAAAACCTCAATTAGTGGGAATCCTGAGGGTTCTGGAGACATCCAGAAACCATAGACAGGGCCAACTGCTCAGGAGTTTGGCACCCTGTCAGTTGGCCTTACTTTATAATTTATGATTCCCAGTGTAATAGAGTTAGACTCAGTTGTGTTTTCCCTATTATGGCTCTGCTGTCCCTCTTTGTGAACCTATGGTTAGTACTAGAGTTGTTTGGTGTATGTCCAGAGACTTAAAGTTTTAGGTTGTCCATGTGCCAGTTGGGACCTAATTTGGAACAGACTTACAACACCTACTCTCCAGTTCATTGGACTCAACCAGGAAAACTAACAAGGAGATGATGATTGACAATGACCATCTCAAGGAACAAAGAACGTCTTCAAGTACAAGCAAGAAAGTCCCATCCATCTGCCCCATGGGATTTAAGCCCCCTCTCAATTAGAGGTGGAGTGGGCATCACCATCACAGATCACACATCTTCAGGATTGGGGAATGGACAATGGACTAGAGTAGACTTACAGTTGTTGTACTGTAGACTTATGATCCTAGCAATGGAAGAACTTTTCTCATGGATTTGGAGGCAGTGGCCACTGGAAGTACTGAGGGGAGGGAGAGGGAAAAATGTGTGTAATTTTGGGGCATTTTTGGGACTTGAGAAGTGCCCTGAATGACATTGTAATGACATACATGCCATTGTATATCTTGTAATAACTTGCAAAACTGTGCAGGAGAATGCATAAAATACAGTGTAAACTAAAATCTATGCTTAGTGGCAATGTTCCAAAATGTGTTTATCAATTGTGGCAAATGTACCACAGTACTGAAGGATGTTGTTTATGTGGGAAAATGTGGGATGGCTAGGGAGTGGGGCATATGGGAATCACCTGCATTTTTTGTGTATCATTTATGTAGTGTAAGCTTCTTTAAAAATAAAAAATACAGAAGTAAATTTAAAAAGATTAATAAAAAAGTTTGTAATAAAATTTAGAATAATTCAGAAAAAAAGGAACTTGATATGGTGTCAGGGAATAAGCACATAGTGAGCCTTTTATCTTGTAGAAAAGAAAATTTAATTTATAACAGGAAATTCAATAAATGATGCTTTTACAAAAAAAAGACTGGAAGTTTAAAAAGCATATGTTCAAGGAGCAGGGGTAGCTCAGCTGTTGAGTACCTGCTTTTCATGTATGAGGTCCCAGGTTAATCCCTGGTATCATCTGGGAAAAGAAAAAGGCATGCTAAGTGCCAGAAACTGGAATCAATTCAATATTTGCAGAAAGTAAAATGAGCATTAAAGATCTCCAAGGAGAGGCTGGAAAGGAATGAGGGAGCCAAACATTTAGTGCCATTTACGTCATTTTAAATAAAATAGTAGAAAAAATTGGGATAGTGAACATGAAAAACACATGAAACGACTTCTGGTGACAACCCAAATGTAAAATTATTACATAAATATAAAAAATAGTTAAAAGTCTGAAAACAAAAGCAAATATTTACTACAGATACACCATTTAAAGTTTTTATATTATCAATTCCTAATGATAACATACAAACCATAGAAAAGAGCTGAACAACCCAACAGGAAAAAGTGTTCAAGTTAAGAAGAGAAATAATCTAAGCCATTTAGTTACCATTTTAAAATATACTAAAACTGATGGACTTGTGCCAGCCAGGCCCTGAGCTTCAGCAGAGTTACAACACCTACTCTCCAGGTCATTAAACTCACCCAGGACAACTAATAAGGAGGTGAGGATGGACAACTACAATACCAGGGAACTGAGAGAGTCTGCAACTGTAAGCAAGAGAGTCCCACCCATCAGCCATATGGGATCGAAGCCCTCTCTCAGTTAGAGGTGGAGTGGGCAGCACCATCGAGAATCCTCAGGATTGGGGAATAAAATATGGACTAGAGTGGACTTACAGGTATTCTACTGTAGACTTATTGTTCTTCTAGCAATGGAAGAAATTACATCATTGATGTGGAGACAGTGGCCACTGGAGATTCTGAAGGCAGGGAGAGGGAAAGAGAATTGCAGTATGGGGCCACTTTTGGTACTTGGAATTGTCCTCGATAGCACTGCAAAGAGAGATACAGGCCATTTTGTATATCCTTCCACACCTACAGAATTGAGTGCGAGAGAGTGTAAACTACAATCTAAACTATAATCCATCCTTAGTGGCAGTGCTTCAAAATGTGCTCATCAGTTGTAATGAGTGTACCACACTAATGAAAGAAGCTGTTAATGTGGGGAAAATTGGGAGGTGTGGGGCTTGGGGCATATGGGAATCCCTTATATTTTTTTATGTAATATTTTATGTAGTTTAAGTATGTTTCAGAAAAAATATTTATATTTTTAAAAACTGATTGACAATCAAACATATATATTAAACATTAATTGAATATTTTTGTCATCTAAAATATAGGCAAAAATGAAATTATAATTCCTCTGTTAGCAATGGGACCTATAACTCTTTATTGGGAGAGCAAACTCTTTTTATACTATTTCTTAGTACATTACTGAAGAGAGCAATAGAGATATTTTGGAAAATTGTCTTGCTATCATTCAGAATTGTTCATATGAGAGAATTTATTAAAGTGAGTGTATTTGGAAAAATAGAAACAATGTTAAAGTCCAAAAGTATAATATTTGTTTGATAAATCATTATATACCATATTTTATAAAAGAATATTCTCCAAGTATTAATAATAATCTCACACAAACATATATGGATAGTGATAGATAGATGATAGATAGGTGTGTTTTGCAATAGTCAGATGTACACAGTATATTGTTGAATGGAGAAAACATTAAAAAACATTATTCATATTTGGATACTATTTTATATGCTATTTTATATATGTATGTGTAATTCCATTTAATGGTGCCACACAATTGAACCTGACATTTTATAGCAAAAATTTCCTAAATATTTTTCAATGTAAAATGAGTGCTTGGGCAAACACATATGTGCAAGTCTGGTGACAATACTGATGATTTAAATTCTTTTTAATTGCTTATTTGTGTCTCCATAAAATAAACATGAAATTAAAATCAAAGATTTAAATCCACAGGGAAAAAAAAATAAAAAAATAAAAAATAACAGAAATGTTTTTTCCTAAGTCCTGAAAAGGCCCATGAAATAAAGGTTCATGTCTGTTATTCAGGATCTTACTTTTTGTTTTCTCTCCTTTAACTACCACAATTTCCATCTTATCCTGATCTCTGAGTGAGGTGTACTTAAAAGTTCCACCCAAGTAATGGATCCATGTGCTATGATGCATGTGGTTTAGCACTTTGATTTTATCCTATCTAATATATCCTAAGGCCTCAGAATGAGAAATTAACTTAAAAAGTGAGTCTGAACTGGTGGTGCTCTTAGTTAAAATGGTAATGCAGTTATATATTTTTAAAGATTCCTATAGATCATGCTATGCCTAAATTGAGCTCACACTATGAAATTAAGAAATGAATGGGCAATATACTCTAGTAAGAATTAGAAGACATAGCAAATAACTGGTTAAGATCCCCCAAGAACCTCTCAGAATAGAGACACCATGAAAAATATTCTTTAAGGAGATAGGATGTATAAAGTAAGGAATGAAAAAATGCAAGGAAATATATGATACTATCAAATTAGTCAACATCAAAATCTAATGCAAATAGTAATAGAAGTTACAGACTTTATGGATTAAATAGTAGATTAGACACAAATGAAGAGAGAATTCATGAAATAGAAGCTAGATCTGAACTCAGCACATAGAGGTAAAAGGAGAGAAAAAATAAGGAAAGGTTGAGAAGAAAATAATCATGATTGATCACTAATCCATAGATTTTAACTAAAATGTATGAATAAATAACATTTTTCCATTGAGGTTAGTGTGACAGTTTGAAACTTTTTGTGGATTCCAGAAAGGATCATGTTTTTGGAGCCAATCCATTCCTGTGGGTGTGGGTCCCTTTGATCAGATTGCTTCAGTGTGGTATGTCCCCATGTTGGTCCTGACCCTCTTGCTGTATTTCTTTATAAATGGATGACTGAAAGAAGAGACACAGAGGGAAAAGCAGCAGAAACAGAGAAATCTCAAGAGGCTGGAATCAGTGGACCACAGAATTATGGAAAGATGCCCATGAGAGGCTGAAAGAGATGAGGCCCAGAGGAGATGGGAGAGAGAAGCCATATGCTGATCACCCACAGTTGAGCTCAGGGAAAAAGGTGGGGAAGGCAGAGACCTCAGCAGAGACTAGCCACTATTGTATCTTTGCCACATATCAGGAGACCAGAATCACCAGCAGCCAACTTTGGGTGGTACAGCATCTCTGATGATACCTTGATTGGGACATTTTCATAGCCTCAAAACTGTAAGCTTTTAACCTAATAAATTCCCAGTATAAGAGCCAACATTTTTTTCTGATATTTTGCTCCTAGCAGCTCTTAGCAAATTAAGACAAGGTGGTTTCAAATGTTTTCTTATTTTGAACAATGTTGCAGTGACTAATGATGCACATGTTTCCTTGTATATATCTACACATATTCCAACAAAATATAATTCTTGGCGTGGGATTACCGAGTTTTATGAAATGCATTTGTCCAGCTTATTTGCTATTGCCAAATGTTTTTCAAATGAAATCAATTTATACTGCCATCAGCAGTGGAAGATAATTCCCATTACTCCCTATATTAGTCAGCCAAAGGGGTGCTGATGCAAAATACCAGAAATATGTTGGCTTTCACAAAGGGTATTTATTTGGGTTAGAAGCCCACAGTTATCAGGACATAAAGCCTAAATTACTTCCCTCACTAAAATCTGTTGCCATGTGTTGGAACAAGATGGCTGCTTACATCTGCAAGGGTTCAGGCCTCCTGGGTTCCTCTCTTCCCAGGGCTTACTTCTCTCTTGGCTCAGCTCCTCTGCTATCTCCTTAAGCTGTAGAATATCAGGCAAATGGCTTGTTTCTCTTCCCAGGGCCTTTTCTCTTTCCTCACAACCAAGGTCCTCTGTGTGCTTACTCCAACATCAAAACTCAGCTCTGTCCTTTGCCATGTACTTTATCTGCGAGTCCCTACCCACCAATGGGTGGTGACTCAATATCCTACTAACATGGCTCAATCAAAGGCTTAATCATTATTTAATCAGGTAAACCTCTGAATCCAATATAATCTAATATGCTGAGAGGAAAAGACCAGTTCACAAACATAATCCAATATCTTTTTTTGGAATTCTTAAATAATGCCAAACTGGTATGCACCCCTTTTAAATTTTCACCAACTAGATATTTGAGAAAGTATATCTCATTATTGCTTTAGTTTCCATTTTTCTGATTAGGTTAGGTTTAACACCTTTGTGTATAGCTATTAGCAGTTCAGTTTTCCTGTTCTGTCAATTGCCAATGTCATTGCATGTATTTCTGTTGGTTGTTTTCATTTTCTTATTGATTTGAGTACGATGTTCAGGTATTCTGCATACAAATGAGATTTATGCATTTCAGATAGCTGAAAATATAATTGGGGTCATAGCTTGCATTTTAATTTTGGTGTCTTTTGGAGACAAGGTTTTACTTTAGAAAATTTACTACTGTTGTTAAGATATACATTTTGTTTTTTGTTTGAGATTTATTTCCTTACTCTGAAGTTATAAAGATAGTATTAGTGAGGGTGCTCTAGAAGAAAAGAATCAATATGATATGTATACATATATAAGTATTAAAGGAATTAGCTCCTGTGACCAGCAAGTCCAAGTTCCATAGGGCAGGCCACAAGCTGGAAATGCCTGTGAAGTTCAAGTTGTATTCTTCTGGAGAAACAGGCTTACTGATGAAGAGGTAGACATAATTTTTGACTGCTGAGATCCTCAGTTTTGCCTTAATAATCAGAAAACTGATTGGATGAGGAAACACCTCTTTGCTAAGGGCAATCTCCTTTGTTGTTTGTGGATGCAATCAACCATAAATGCAGTCAAATGATATACATGCTAATCCTCTATGAAATGCCATCACAGTAATAACCAAGTCAGTGCTTGCTTGACAAAAAAAAATACTGTACACCATAAACTAGCCAAGGTGACACATGTAATTAACCATCACAAAAAGGTTTTATGCAAATTCACTATTCTATTTTTAGTAGTACTCAAGAACAAATAAGGGGAGAGAAATAGAGGTAGAGAGAGAGGAACAGATACATATAGCTTTATAGAAATACATATGAAGCTATCTATAAATTCAAAATATATGTTTTATATGTAAATATATATAAATTTAAAAATACTTATTTGCATATATATTTTTTATTAGAGAAGTTGTGGGTTTACAGAAAAATCACGCATAAAATACAGTGTTTCCATGTAATACCCTATTTTAACACCTTGTGTTTGCATTGTACATTTTTTTACAATTGATAAAATCACATGATTATAATTGTACTAGTAACTATAGTCCATGGTTTACGTTATGGTTCACTGTTAACACAAACTGTGACAAAACTTCATTGTGACATAAATTTAATGTCTATAATTTATTTAATTTTATTTACTGATTGGTTAATTGAGCCATTCTTTAAATTGTTTATTCTATTTTTCTGAGTATGGATTGCATTGAAGGCAAAAATGAAAATAGGTAGACTAGTTATTATGCTACTTTTCCATAAAATAAATTATGGTGGTTTAAACTATGTTGGTAATGAGGAGATGGGACAAATGGTCAAGTCCAGGGTGTACTGAAGAACTTGAGCCAATAGAATTTATCAAATCCTTAAATTATGGTTTTGCAAATAGAGAGTATGGTTCCTAAGTTCTTGGTTTTGCTTGCTCTTATTCCTTTTAGCATTTTGTCTATTTCCACCAAGTGGGTCAGAATGGGTTGAATTAACAGCATTATTTTGAATACTCTGGTAATGGCTATACTAGAGAACATTGTGGAGTCTTCAACTCCCTACCTACTGCCAGGATCTATGAAGCTGAATTACTATATGAGACTGAGATGAAGGAGCTAGCAAAGCAAGAGCAGAGCCTTACTAGGGTATCCAAAGAAATGTTTATTTGGTCTACTTACAACAAGAAATAGAAATGTGCAAGCAGCTGCAATAAAAACCGATTGTCCTTTTTTATGAACATATATTTCCCAGCCTCCTTAATAGTTAGGCCCATGATTAAGTGATAGCCAATCTATTGTAAGTAGAATGATGAGTGACACTTCCAAGTCCCATAGAAAATTTCCAGGGTTTCCCTTAATATTCTGATCTGTTTCTGGATGACTTATGTTTATTGTGTATGCAGAACTTCCATCAACCTGAGGAATGAATTAATGCATGAACTGATGTCTGTTCCCACTCCTGCTGATCTGGAGACATACTAGACTGTTAATTGAATAAGACACAAACTTTTATTACATTGAATTCATTATAAGTTTGTGTCAATTTGTTGCTGAATCCTAGTTCACCATAACTAAAAGAGAAATTGGAATTGGACGTGGCTTTTGCCATAATATAAACCATAAATATAGGGCATTTTGGAACTCGTATTAATAGAACTTTAGCAATTTGAACTGATTTTTTAGTTTTCATATCTCTTTTCCACTTTTATTAATTTTGTTTCACTTTGAGTCATGCTTCCATTTATCTGTAGATACTTACATTGAAATTTTTTCAGCTCTCATTTGAATTTTAGTAGCTATTTTCCTTCTAACATTGTTTCTTATAGCATCTTGGTCTTATTTTATGAATGCAGTATCATTGGTTCTCCCTCTGATGATATTAAATCTTATTGAATTTAAAAATTGAAATAATATAAAAATTTTTTAAACGTTGTGTCTTTCATCACCATAAGATCTGTTGCCTTGTATGTACAATGACAATTTTTTCCATATTTTCCCACAGTGTCTTTTTTTTTCCATTTTATCTTCAAAGATGCTTTAGGTGACAGAAAAGTCACATAGAAAATATAGGTGTTTCCCATATAGCCCATATCCTCCCCTTTTCTACTTTCCCCTATTAATAACATTTTACATGTTGATGGTACATTTGTTACAATTGATGTACAGATATTGAAGCATTGCTACTAACCATGGTCAATGGTTTACATTTTTGTCTGTACAATTTTATAGGTTTTGACAAAATTTAAAATGGCCTGTATCCATTATTGCAAGATCATACAGAACAATTCTAATGCCCTAAAAATGCCGTATACTCCATCTATTCTAGTATTCCCTTGGAACCTATGGTAACCAGGAAATTTCAATTTTTGAAGAATAAGATTCATATTTACTTGTAATAATACTGAGGGCTTGATATATCGGTCTGTCTTCTTTTATCGGACACTGTATGTTCTCAAGGGATACTTATCTTTCTAATAGAGAACATAGCAGGACTCCCCGGGATGGGAGCTTAATATTTTCTTGTTTATTGTATGGATCTCCACCCAATAAGATAATGCACTATGACAAGATGAACACTTACATATCACAGAACCATGCCCCAGGTGTGCCCTATCCTGTATATCTCCCCACACCTGACAACATATACCAGTAACCTTCCTCTGCCATATTTGCCAAAAGAACATTCCCAAAATTGTAGTTTTAACCACAAGCCTGCAGATCCCCAGATTTCATCTGTCCTTTTCTTCAACCCTCTCCCCCAGTTCCATGGATAGTCCACTCCAACTGCCACCCCCACTTTACAAGAGACAGAAAGGGAGTAGAGTGTGGTAAACTGATGTCCATATGGCCAAAATCTATGATAAGGAACATTGGATGGTTGTGATGAGCAGTGGATGGGTGTGAGAATGGTGCAGTGATGTGACTGGACTCAGAAGTGCTGGTTTGTGAGGGAAAGTAGGGTGGGGGACTTGGTTTGGGCTATCCATCATAAAGTATTATGTTTCCTATGTTTTTTTTTGTAGCTGTCCTTTAATAAGGGTGAGCAATTTCCCTTCTATTCCTCTTTTGCTGCATTTTAAAACCATGAATATGGGTTGAATTTTGTCAAATTGTTTTTCTGCATCTGAAGAGATGATCATGAGTGATTTTTCCCATTTATATTGTTGTGTTTTAAACTTACCTTGCATTTTTGGAATAAATCTCAACTGGCTATAGTTTAAAGGCATACATATATGTTGATGGATAATATTTTCTGTTATTTTGGAGAAGAGTTTTGTGTCTCTAATTTTTAAAAGACATTACTCTTCTATTTTCTTTACTTGTCATGTCTTTGTCTGAGTTCGGTAACAGGGTAATGCCCCAAGGAATGACTGGGAAGTGTTTCCTGCTCTTTAGTACTTTACAATAATTTGTGCAGAACTGGAATCATGTTTTCAGTAGATGTTTCATAAAATTCACCTATGAAGCCTTTTAAAACAGAAATATTCATTGTGGGAAGATTTTTACATGAATTCAGTTTCTTTGTTCATTATATGGTTTTTCAAGTTTACTATTTCTTCATTTTGCTTGGGGAGTTTGAGTCTCACAATTTACCCATTCATTAAGTTATAAATTAATAGGAAAACAATAGACCACATACTCATAACACTTCCTGTATGTCTTTAGAATCTATAATAATGCCTCTTCTGGTATTCATTGTATAGTATCTTAATTCTTTTCTTTTCATGATTATTCTGCCTGTAAGCATCGCAATTCATTGATATTTTAAAAAATATTTTGTTTTTAATGACTTTTCTATTTTTATTTTAGTGGTTGCTATAAGAATTATAGAATGTATCATATATTTATCACAGTCTATTTTTAAATTATGTTAAACACCTTCATATATGAATCTTATACTTCCATTTATCTCCTCAGCAATATTGTTATTTCTATCTTATATTTTAATAAAAAGCATATTATATTTAACAAAATCCATTGTTCTTGTTTTTGTGTAAAAGTTATCAAATGAGAAGTAATAAGCTGTGACACTTTGAATTTTTTTGAATCCCAGAAAAAAGATCATGTGCTTTGAAATAACCCATTCCAGAGTGGCTGTGGGTCCATTTGATTGTATTAAATTCAGATAAGGAACTGTTTGATTAGATTTTTTTGGGCTTTTCATTGGACTACATCAGTGTGGTGTGACCAAGGTTAGGTCTCTGGAGTCTTATATAAACAGATAATTGAAAAAAGAAACACGCAGAGAAAGAGAGATACTATTTTTACCCTTCCATGTGAGAGCAGATTACAGGATCTCCTACAGCCACAGAAAGACAGAGAAACCCTGGGAGACAGAGAGAGGCCAGAGGCTGGAATGAGCAGAGCACAGAGGCATGGAAAGAGGCCCTTAAGAGGCAAAGCCCATGTAGCAGCTCAAAGCTGAGGAGGCAGAGCCTTGCCATTATGCATGATCACCCAAAGCTGAGCTGGGGGGAAAAGTGGGCCTGGAAGAGAAGGCAGAGAGACACTGTGGGAGCTGCCATTTTGTCTAGCCATATGACAGGAGTCTAGGATCAACCCAAGCTGAATGTGATGAGAGAGCATCTCGGATGATGCCCTGATTTGGACACTTTTATAGCCTTGGAATTGTAAGCTTTTAGTCTAATATATTCCTATTATAATTGCCCACCCATTTCTGGTATTTTGCTCCCAGTAACTAAAACACAAACTAAGATATAAGGCAATCAGGGTGTTTATTTGGAGTGTTACAATTAATTTCCATACAGGATTTTGGTCCCAATCCAATTGTATCCTGTTTTTATGCTTCCAGGAAAGGGATTTGAAAGATAAAGAATAGCATTACATAGATTGTTTGTGATTGCTGTGTATTTGAGGGTGCTCCAAATGACCTTGAGTTTAAATAAACTATTGAGTTCCTTATTTTCTGGTTTGTTTCCAGTGTCTGGAAGTCCTTAAAGTTTTAAGGAACATTGTTGCTTCTGGCTATGCATACTTATGCAGTTTGTGCTATCTGATTGATATTGCCATAAAAGTAACCTCTAGAATTATTTCCCAAATCTTATTTAAATCTCTTTGCCATAGTAACTCTGTTTTGTTTCATTTCTTTTCACATTTACCCCAGTCAATCAAGATCTTTCTCTGAAAGCATCACTGATCAACATTTGGTGTTAATCCCTTATCACCAGGGATTCTCATCCCTGAAGAGGTCAGGGAAGAGGTCATAAGAGGTCAGGTAGTGAGTTTCTTCACAGAAGGTGGCTTACGGAAAGGACACATTTGAGCAACAAGGAGGTTTTCAGGGGATAACCCATAAGCATTAATTACAATTTGCCTTAGTTTCATCAATAAAAAAGTAAGTTTTCATAAGTGCAAGATTCAAGATCAATGGCTACATGCATTAGAATAACATGGGAGGTAGCTGTGGCCATTATTCTGGAGATGAGGTAATTAATAAGAGACATTGTTTTGAGTATAATAAGAAAAAGATTAGCAAGGTATGAAATATGCTACCAGTCCAATCTCTTTAAGACCCAGGATTTATCCAACTAAATTGGTCCAAAGCTTCAGGGTTCCTATTTCATGAAATATTTGAAATTTCTCTTTTACATCTTTACTGTTTATCCAGGTTTGAAATCCTATGAGTATGGCCAATAACTGGGGCCTTCTGGGGAGTCTAAATTAGCACAGACTCAGGAAGTTTTCAGATTGCCTAGGTAATAAGCCCTTTGGCTGGCTGGGAATAAAGAATGGTGAATGGCAAGCAACCAGAAAGAACAGGGAGGGGCAAGAATGTATAGTTTAAAAGGGGTAGGATTCATTATGGGAGGGACAGAGACAAACTGGTGAATAAAAGAAAGAATGGGTGAGGAAGGGATAACAAATATGAATTATAGAGCTAATAGTGTAATAATGAAGTTTATAGCAGGCGTTATTGAGTCATTTCAACCTGATGAAAATCATGTGCAGTCATCAGTTAGCTATCTACATCAGATTCCATCTCCTTCTGGGTAACTTAAGCAAAAGATAAGTATTAATTATTCAGGCCTGGTCCCTGTACGTATTGAGTATTCAGACCTTGTCCCAGGTCTTGGTTTAGCTGTCTATATCAGATGCTTTTTTGTTAAATTTGAGCTTCAGTTCCCTAGCAGGAATGTATAACCAGGCAGGGCTGGAAGATTTCTTTAAATGAGAAATATAAATCCAAGAATCAGCATCTTCTAATTTGGCTTCACATGGATTAGTTAAAAGTACCTCATAGGGTCCTTTCTAGCCATTTTGGAGTGCATTTGTATGGAAGTGTCTTTTCCAATACACAAGTTAAGGTTGAAGGTTGTGGTTTCAAAATCTTCACCTCCCCAGTACCAAGCTGTGGAATGGTTTTTCTATCAAAAGGTTTCATTTTTATTTAAGATTTTGACTAGTTTCTGACAATAAATGAGCATATATTCCTTTAGGAGGCAGTACTCATATAGTTGAGAATTTATTTTCATAAGTTACTCTGTTATAATTTCTAAATGGGATAACTTATATTTTCTTAAAGAAATAGATCTTAGATTTACTAAGACTGCAGGAAAAGCTTTTGACCATGTTACATTGTGGAATTCCACGAATTTAGATAATTGTGTTTTAATTACACAATTATTTTTCTCTCTGTTAATGTGAAGATAGGGAATGATAAGTGCAATGAAAATACTGGAATATAGGTCATATTTTGCATATTTTTTTCTTAATTTGTCCTGGAAAGTGGATTCCTTGGTCACAGTAAATTTACAAGGGACTTCCCCCTTTAGAATTACTTATTCTAATAATACCTCTGTGATAGTAGCTGTGGTAGCCTGTTTACAGGGAAAATCTTCAACCCAATAGGAGTGTATACAAATCATTATTAAAATTTATTTCTAATCTTAGGATGGGAGTAATTTAATTAAGTCCAATTGCTAAATTTCAAAAGATCCTTTTGGTAAGCAAAGAAGTTTTTTGTTGTTGTTGCTGTTGGTTTTGTTTTTTTCTTTTTAGTTCTAGTAAACTAAAAGCATCTTTAAATAAAAATATAAATTCTGAACTAGTAATTATCAGACAGGAACATCTCAACAAATTTTCAGTTTTTAGTATTCAAGTCCCATTTTCATAGCCACCTCAGTCTGATTCCCTAATTCTCTACAGAAATTCCAAGCACTGGTTTGGTTCACTTGATCACCTTACAGGGGCCATTTTTTTCCTGCCACTCACTTGAATCCAGAACGCATGATGTCTGGCTCATATTTCAGACATCTACAAAGTTTCTCAAAATTAGACATTTTTCGCCAGAGTCAAGGACATAAAACTTCTTTCAAGGGATGTAGTGAATCCTTGTATTTTCCACCAAAAAGATCCTCAAGTGTAAAAAAGTATAATCTTTCCTTCTTTTAAAAATAGAACCTTTAAGGTTAAAAGGAAAAAAACGAACAGGCCCTTCCTGAAAAGCATCATCACTAGACACATCAGCTACATGCAGAGCTGACAAGACCTTCTGTTTCCATGTCACACAACATGAGACTTTAAAACCAGACCATTTGAATGAACAAAAATGGTAGGAATTTACTGCATAGCACTCCTCAGCCCAAACTGGGAGACAGAAATATCCCTTTCTCCTGACTCTTAAAAGCTGGATTTCAGCTATTGATCATTCTGCCCAGGGGATCCCTTTCCTTATTTTTTTTTTTAAACAATTTATTGAAGTATATCATTCATACATGAATATACATAAACTGTAAGTGTTCAGTAAACATCATGAACTTACAAAACAAACATGCACAACATCATACAGGACTCCCACACATCACTCCCCCACAAACACACTGCATTGTTGTGAAACATTTGTTAACAAATCATGAGAAAGCATCATCAATACTACCAGCTATAGTCCGTATCTTCTTCCCCTATATATTTTTTTAAAGGATTTATTTATTTATTTATTTATTTATTTATTTATTTATTTTTACCACCACCACCCCATTTTTGCTATTTCTGTGTCCATTTGCTGGGTGATTCTGTGTCCATTTCCTGCCCTCTCTTCTCATCCTTCTCTTCCTGTCTTAATTGGGATTTGATCCCCAGTACCTCTGATGTTGGAGAGAGGCATCTTACATCCTGCACCACCTCAGTTCGTTTTTTTGGTGCATTTCATCTTGGCTCTCCCTGTGTCACTCTCCTGTTAGTTCATCATCTTGCTGTGTGGCTCGCAGGGCCTGGCGGCGCACCTGCGCATGGGGCCTGGTAGTACATGTGCCTTCTATATTTTTCTTTTTTAAATTTTTGCAGGGAGGTCCCAGGGATTGAACCCAGGTCCCTCCATATGGGAGATGGATGCCCAACAACCTGAGCCACATCCGTCCCCGTACTATATCTCTTAAGGTTGACCAAAGATACCTAAATTTGCAAGTCTTTTCCCATACAGGTGAACATATAATACATTAGGCTTAGTTTATCACCAGCATTCCAAAAACCAGACCTAGGGAGAAAAACTAGGTCTGGGGACACATGCATGTCTTCTAATATAGTGAAAGTTTAGCCTACCCTGATTATCATAAAATTAGAACAGTGAGAATATTCATACAGGATCCCTTTTCTTTAAGCTCTTTTTCATGCTCTGGAGAAATACCCAGACTTTCTATGGTGGTGAAAGCACCTGAGTCCAATTTTCTTCTTTTCTTCAGTTGGTGCAAGTGGGATTTGGATTTTATACATGCTGCCCATTCACATTGCCCAATGATGATCCAATCACAGAAGTCACACATGTGACAACTTCTCTTGTTCTCAACTTATTGTACAGCATCTTTATTGGGGTGGCTGCAGGTTAATGGCCCTGGATGAAGCTTTGGATGATTTCAAGAGCAGATTGAAGAACAGACTCCGCTACTTTGAGACATCGTATACCTCTAAGTCATACACCAGGGAACACTGGGACCAGGTCTGTTCAAGAAACGGTTTTTAACCCATTGGTTTTACTTCCAGGCATATCTCTTAGTCACTTGTTTCAGAACTTCAATACCTTCCTTTAGGAGCTGGTTACTAGCCTCTGGTGTGCATTTTCCCTTGGTGGTCAGATACTCATGAAATTCCTTGAAGCCAATTGACTGCAAGATACTACATTGATATTCCTATTTTCAGCAACTTTCTTTGGATTACAGTGTCTGTGAAAATCTCTTAGCTCCTCCAAGAGCCCAGCGGCCAGCATATCATACAGCCTCTTATCCAAATGCTCAACTGGAACTCTCTGGTCACATAAAGCCAGAGCATGGGGGGGTAGGGAACTTCAGAGGGCAGCCAAGGGGAACAATACCTTCCTCTGCATGTTGGTGATGGGGGATGTTTCCTGGGGCTTGGTATCACCAAGAACATTCCAGAGCAGAGACTCAACGTAATAATTGGTTCCTCCCAAGACATTAAGAATTTTTTCTTGGGCAAATATATCTTCAATGAGAGCAGTTGCCTTTTTCCATGTAATTTGTCACAAGAGGATCCACAAAGCTGATCATATGGTGCTGGCAGAGTCTGTTCTTGTGCAGAAACCTTGTTGGTGATTGTCTAGACCTTTGTAGAGGTGTATGGAGTCAGTGCTGACGATCTCGCCACTGAGCCGCTGGCCTAGGTGCAATGTGCCAAAGTGGATTTGCCAGTGCCGGTGACCCCAAGAATCATTTCAAGAGGCAGTGTCCATTGCAGGCCACAGAGCCCGGAACTAACAGGAACTGCTCTTGCAGCCCTGCTGCTGATATCTTGAAGACATCTCCAAAAAGGTTCTTGAGAGTTATGGAAAAGTTAACATGGAAAGCCTGAAAATTGTTGCCATTTTTTTTTAACCTAGTATAAAATTCATGTATGGACTTATCAAGTTTCTGGGAAAACAGTTGCATTTTTCTTCAATCAATAATTTTTGGGGAAAACTTCATGTATGACCTTATGAATTTCCTTAGCTAGCTAAATTCTTTAGTTTGTAGCTTTTCATTCTGAAAAGTAATTAAAAGAATCTTTCTAATTATGTTTGTCTCTCTAGATTCTGACATGACTTTCACCAACAGTCATGTGAATTAACTGTTTCATAAATCTGAATGACAAGATTGAATTATTTTGCAAAATCTACTGGATCTTCAGTAATACATTGGAAAACCTTATCACTATAGAAGGGAAGTACTACTGAGCTAGAAAATAGAAAAGGGAGTAAGAGAAGTTTAAAAGAGGGTTTGAAAGGTTCCAGCTAATGTTTCAAACTTGATAACGTGCTCAGATAAATTTTTGTTAATCTTTGTTAATTTAGTATTTTTTTTTTCTTTAAAAGAATTAGTTTTAGAATTAGTTATACATTTGGAAGCTTCCAAGTACCAATTAAAATCAATGTCCCTTTCAGGTTGCCTAGTTTTAGGGCCTTCATTGTCTAGTTGAGCATGCAAATATGCTTATTTAGACATGTTAAAAGATCCCCGTTGTTGCCATCATAATTTGAGATCTTCTCTATTGTGCCAGGTTCAGCAGGATAAGATTTTACAAGAGAAAAAAATATAATGTTTTGCAACCGCTTGTGTGCTACAGGGCAATGCACCATTAGAGTTCTTAGGAATTGAAAATCATTCTTTTATTTATTTCAGATGGTGAGCAATCCTAAACACGATACCTGAGAGGAATTGTTAGGATTTGGGCAAGTGTGATGTTTTGCAGTGTGCCTTTCATGAGTTACTTGCTTTACCTGGCAGAGAGCCTGTGCTGTAGTTGTCCAACCTGTGACTATGGGTCCCTATTTGTGTAAATTGTCTTGATGGTGGTGGCAAAGCTTGCATCAATCTAACCAGACCATAACCACCTTATTATATCATGGGGGTCTTGTTTTGTGGAACCCAAGGTTTCTCACCAAAAGGTGGTGTGCACTTTAATGATTGATTGCTTATAGTCAGAATATAGGTCAAACTGATTTTTAAGGAGGCATTCCTCCACTCGAAAGAGCTCAATACCAAACAGAAAATTTTTAAATTCCAATTTAGGTGCTTTTCCAACAAGGATAGTGCCCCTGGATAACAAAAGGGCAAAGAAAAGGACTGCTGACACCATCCCAAACCAAAAGAATAGAGGTTCAAATACACAAAAAAGCTGCTGCCCCAAGCCCTATACCAAAAGTACAAAAGTTCAAATACACAAAAGGTCTGCTTTAACCAGTCCAAACCAGAAGAACCAAAGTTCAAATACCCTTTACCAAAAGATACCCAAAAGAAAGCTAGACTGTCAACCAAAAATAAGAAGGTCTGGAAGTGAGAGACTAATCAACAGGATCCCAAGGCCATCAGGGAGATGACAGAGTGCAGGGGGCTCTGGCAGTCATTGTTCTTTAACTGTATTTTAGCTCCTCTGACAACACATGATGTCAACTGAGAAATAACAAACTGAGATGCAAGTCAAGAAAACCATTTATTTGGAGGCCTTAGATTTACAATTCAGGGAGCACAGATTTGTCCCATCTTGTAGCTTCCAATGAAGGGATTTTAAAGAAAAATGAAGAGATTACATAAATTGTTGATGATTATTGGATATTTGGTATGTTCGAAATGTCACTCAAGTTAGATAGTTTACAGATTTCTTTATCTTTTGATGTATTTATGGTTTCCAAATGTCCTCATAGTATTGAGAAGCAATCTTGATTAGTTCTCTGCATCTATTGGCAGTTTGTGATATCTGGTTAAGATATTTATAAGGGTGTCTTTCTGAATGCCCTCTTGACTTCAATTTAAATCAGTCTATTTTCTTTGATTTCTTTTCACAAGTGACACAGATGATTCAGTTGGTAGCCCAAAAGTGTCGTTAATTTTGTCATATCCTAAAAAAATAATTTTAAAGAAGTACTATTTTTTAAATGATAATATTTTCACCATAATGTATAATGGCAAACAAAATACATAATTTATAAATTACCATATATTCTATTAAATCTATGATATATCAACTGAATAAAAAAATTGAGAGGAAGAGTAGTGTTAGGAGCTGCAGAGCACCTGTGAGTCTGCAGAAGTCCTGTTAGAGTCTAACCAAGCCCAGCCCAAATCCACCCGACACCACTTGGCACCTACCCAGCATGATACGGGCCCTCCAGTCAGCAGGGTTTTCATGCTTCTGCTGCTGCAGTGAGTTTGGAAGGATGAACTGCTTTACCAAGAACAGTTTGTTTTTTGACAACAATAAATTAAAAGTGACCACAGTTGGTGTGGTTATGGTTAAATGATCTCTACAGCTTCATAATCCAGACACCAGTTTTCTTTTCTATGACCATCACCACCACCAACATCATCATGATACTCTCCCTGGACCCCAGACAGAAGGGCTTACATTTCCCGGCTCCCACAACTAGATCAAATGGCAGAAAAGGGACTGGGTTATCCATCCCATCAGCTCCCCAGAAAATGAAAATGGCCAATTTGCTAACAACCTGGTTCAGAAAAAATCTAATTGGAATGAAGAAACCATGATTTTCTACAGCATCACTGGCCAAGGAGATGACATGTCCCCTGTCAGTGTATTTTTTTATTGAAACAGAAACAGGGTGACTGGAGGTGACAGAGCATCTAGACACAGAAACTATTTCCAAGTAAATTTTCTGTCTCATGCTGTGTTTTCCAAAAAGAATGCCTTTGAGGAACCGATGGAGATTGTGATCACCATTATGGATCAGAATTACAATAAGCCCAAGTTCACCCAGGAGGTCTTTGAGGGGTCTGTCATGGAAGGTGCTCTTCCAGAGACCTCTGTGACAGAGGTCTCAGCCATAGCCTAGGAAGAAGATGTGAACTCCTGCCATTTGTTGCCTCACAGCAGCATGTTCATCAGATGGGGCTCAGGCATCATCAGTGTGGTCAGAAGAGAGTACATACACAAACATGCCCTGGTGTTTCAAGCAGCCACCCTTCAAGGAGAAGACTTAAGCACAACAGCAACAACTGTGATCATGGTCACTGACACCAACCATAAACATACCATTGTCAGCCCAACCATGTACCAGGTAATGGTGCCTGAGAACAAGGTTAATGTTGAAATTGCCACACTCAAATTGACGAATGCCCATCCCTACAAAATCCTGGCATGGAAATCTCCATTTTAAATGGTAATAAGGAGCAGTTTGTTGTCATCACATGTTCAGTAACCAAGAAAGGGAATTTGAAAAGAACTAAGGACTTGGATTCCCCCCACCCCAAGGCTCACTCTTCTGTTTGCTCATTTCCTCTGTTTTCTCATTGTTTTTGCTCATTGTCTGCTTTTGTTTTTGCTTGTTGTCTGCCTGTTCTTGGTGGTTTGCTTGTTTTCTGTTGTCTGCTTGTTGTCCATTTATTGTTTGTTTATCTTCTTTAGGGGACATGAGGAACTGAACCTGGGACCTCCCATGTGGAAAGCAGGCTATCAACTGCTTGAGACACATCCACTTACAAGGGCTTGGATTTTGATGTAAAAGAGCAGTATATTCTATTTATGAAAATGGAGAATGTGGCCTCCTTTGTCCCCATCTTCAATCTGTTACCATAAGCATGGCTATTTCCAACAGAACGTCCCACCGATCCTGTGCCTCAAAGGAGAAACAGCTCTTTCAATGAGAAGGTGATATATTGGGAGTACACAAGCAGGGAACTGGGGGAATCTTCCCAAAACCAGTTCAAAATGAAAATGGGAGCTAGGGATTTTGTAGGTAAAATAGAAAAGTGGTAGGAGAGCAGAAAAACAAGTAAATAAAAAAACAAAACAAAAAAAAAAACCATGTGATGATTCCAGGAGTCTTGTGAGAAGTGTTATGTGCAATTTCTCTATCTTGCATTTTCTCAAGTGCATCAAATTTGTCCTTGGTTTCAGCATAGTTTAAATATTATTGTGTGGATGCCTACATTCAAGGTATTTATGACTATGTTTTTAGCCAACCACTCAAGGATATCAAGCTTTAAAAATTTTTTTTCCTTGATGAAAGCTAGAGATTTATTGGGTCATAAGGTTCTCCTGACACCATTCTGTCTAGTTTAGCTTAGAGACATTATCTTATTTGTGTAAGCAGAACTGAGAACGTCTGGTTAATATCCTTCAGGAAACTAAGTATAAAGAGTAATCTTCTAAAAACAGATTAACAGAAAACCAGCTCAATTAGTTTGAGGGAAGGGTATTAGAAGATCTAGAGCTTCTTAAATGAGGAAATCTTAGTAAGTATATTTTATAGCTATCATATCCCCCCATCAAGAAAATGGAGATGCCTGAAAACCTTGGTGTGGGTCTGGAAATTCTATCCCACACTACCCAGGACCCAGACAGCTTTATGGAATAGAAGATAATGTATATATGTGGACAGATCAGCCAAATGGCTGTAGAGTAATCATAACACTGGTGCCATTTCCAATTGGGCTGAGTTGGACAAAGAGGACTTCGAGCATATGAAGAACACGATGGACATGGCCCTCTTTATAACTACTAAAATGTTTCTCCACTTACTGCTGGAACAAGACTCCTTCAGCTGACCCTCCTTGATGTGAATGACCATTCATCCATACCAGGACCTCAAAAACTGTACTTCTGCCAGAGAGAGTCACACCCTCATATAATAAACATCGTTGATCCAGATCGTCCCCCAAGCAGTTCTCCTTTCACTGCAGAATTAACATATGGACCCTTCTTTAACTGGATCATTGAATACAATGATGCAACCCAAGAATTTCTCATTCTGAAGACAAAGAAAACTTAGAACTGGGCAACTACAAAATAAATCTCAAGCTCAGAGATAACCAGAAAAAAGACCCAGCGGCTTTGGGGTGACAGAAGTAGGCCATTTTGCAACAGCTTATACCAAACAGAACTGTGTGGGAGAGAGGGTGGTCTATGATGCGAAATGTGGTCTATTCTTGTTGGCAAGGCCCCAGGATGTGTATATCCATTGCTGGTGATGTGCCACACTGATGAAGGATGTTGGTGCAGGATGTTGCGGGAGGTGTGGGAGGTGGGGAACATGGGAATCCCTGTAATTTCTGAATAATAATTAAGTAATCTAAACACCTTTAAAATATATATATATAAAATAACATTTATGTAAGCAAATGCACATATATGCATATGTATTTACATATCATCTGACAAATATTGGTATGTATTGTGAAAAAAGTTGATTTTTACCCACAACAACAAAAAATAAAAATAAAAAAAGACCTAGTGACTACCTTAGAAGTCTTTGTATTGATTTTGAAGGAGCCATGATCAAATGTGAGAGCCACACCTATTGCAGAGGTAAGATTGGAAGTTCCTGCCATTTTGCACTTTCTTGAAGGAATCCTTGCTTTGTTAATCCTGATTCTGCTGTTTCTACTGTTTGGCAAAGAAGGGAAGTCAAAGAGCCCTTACTGCCCCCAGAAGATGACACTTGGGACAACAATTAATACTTTTAAGAAGAAGGAGGTGGAGAAGAGGACTTTGACTTTGACTTGAGCCAGTGTAACAGAGAACTGGATGCTCAGCTAGAAGCGATTCACAATGATGTAGCACCAACCCTTCTTAGTGTGCCCCAGTATGGTTCCTGCCCCACGAATTCTGATGAAATTGGAAAATTTATTGATGAAAATCTGAAGGTGGCTGATAGTGACCTCACTGCTGACCATGATCCTCTGCTCCTGTCTGATGATGAAAGAAGAGTTTCTGAAACTGCCAGTCTTAGCTCCCTGAACTCCTCTGAGTCAATCCAAGATCAAGACTATGACTACTTGAATAAATATTGCAGTCCCTTCAAGAAGGGGGTAGACTTGCATGGAGGCAGTGAGGATGACTGAGGGACTGGGAAGAGATAGGGTGTGAGGTAGTCCCTATACCCATGTGATAGGAAACTGGAGTGATGTTTCTAGTGGTTTTTCAGCTCCTTTCATGTGAAATGAGTTTTTGTGCAAAACACAACAGCATCATCTTACAGTTAGAATAGTTATGGCTTTATAGATCTTGTCTGTATTAGAAAGGTTTTGACATATTTCTTGATTTTTTTTCTCTCATCACCTTTTACATGGTGATGGTGTCTTATTAAAGACCTGAGATTTTTATTTTTCTAAAGAACAGTTTTAGACTCAAGTTTCTGCTACCACATTGCAGATTTCCTTATGGGTTTTGTCTCATTTTTAAGAAAAAGGATGATTCAACTGCCCTGTTTCTATTGTTTTGTGTATATGGTAAAAAATAATTTATGCTTTTTCCTTCATTACTGCACTTGTGTCCCATGTTCTGATATTGCTCTTATTCTTTGTGAATTCTATTACATTGCGCTAAATGGAATTTTCAATTGCAATATCAACTCTGCTCTTTTAATATAACAGTTTTGTTTCTTACTCTGACATTATATTGACTGAGTATTTTGTATTCCTAAATCCATTTTTCTCCTTTCATCTCCTAACTATGTAACTGAAGCATGCATCTCTCCATTTGCTTGCTCTTGGATAAAAATGATTGGGATGTGAATGTCATTATGGGGCACTTTGGTTGTAAACAGAGCAGAAAATATTTTTTTTCAGGTGCCACTTAATTTTTAATGTATATTTATCACTAAAACAAAATAATGGTATATTCTGAGATTTAGAATAGTGCCTAAAATGTTGCAGCCAAAGATGGAAGACAAACTTGTTACAGGAGAGGGGGAAGTTTGAACAAACAGCTTAGAGATAGGAAGAGAGGTTGTCATGGGCATGGAAGTTTAGCAGAAAATGCTAAGGATAGTTTACCTCTGTCCCTGAAAATTCTGGAATAAAGGAGGAATACCTGTATAGATCCTTATATCATGGTTTGTACATGAAGCACAGAATTCCCAAGTACCTACATTTGGGCATATCTACTGAAAATCTTAGCTTCTCTCTACACATTTGTCCCACATCTGAAGTATGTGTAGAAAACTGAGAATATTAGAAAACTTAATTTTTTTCTTAGGAGCAGAAGGGAAAAACACTGGCCTAGAGGGTGTGTTAAGCAAAAGGAGTTGGGGGTACCGGGACACAATTTGCATTTTCTGTTAGTTGAAAGAATTTCAAGAAACTTGACAGCCACAAGAAAAATTTTATCTAAATTACTTTATAAACTGTCCTCTGTTTTCAGAAGAAAAATTATATCATATATCTGCATTCACTTCTTTGAATTGTCCTGATTTTTCTGCAGTTTGAACTGTATATATATACATATATATATATTTATATGTATATATATTATATGTATATTATATAGTTAGATTCTGTGTAGAAAATGTTACGGTAATTTTGTTTGAGTTTACATATGTGTGGGTGTTGATAATTTTGTATTTTCATTTGGAGTGGAAAGGGAACACAATTCAAGCTGAGAATATTGTTATCAAAGATGCATCTTTATAAAATTTATTTCTAAAAATATTTAAATAATTGTGGGTTAATTACAATATAAAACTACTTTGCAAAAATAACCCACCAATTTTCTGTAGAAATACATAAATGGCTCTTCAAGTAAATTTCACATTCAGAAACAAGGCTAAAATATACTCTAAATTAAAATTCACGGCAAAAATACTCATAAGCTAAATGAATCACCAATGGAAACAGTTAATTATTGAGGAATTGAATAATCTCCTTCTAAAATTAACATAATCACAATGGTCAACACTATAGATTACTGATCTTTAGAATGGAAGACCCTTACAAGAATGGATATTAATATTACAAAGTAAAAAATAAATAATAAACTGTAGTACTGGTATGGAAATAAATATATCCAAAGTAGAGTGCTCAGAAATAGGTGCATATTTTCATGACAATTACTTACTTGACAAAGGGGTTGTCAAACAAAAAACAAGTAGAGTATTTGGTAGATGGTGACAGGAACACTGGATACACAGCATAAGAAAAATCACCTTTATCCTTTCTCTTCTGCTTTAAAATGATGGACTACAGATAGATTAAAAATGTAAACTTAAAAGACACAACTACAGAATTAGGAGGAAAAAGAGAAATGTTTGCCATCTTTAGTTGCAACATGACTGGTGGTTGCAGGTCATGCCCAAATCTGAATAGACAAAAGTATTGCAAAGAGCTCTTAAATGGTCTTTCAAATTGAAGAACTCCTGAGAAAAATGAAGCATTTCTGATTGCTAAGGAACTTCATAAGGTCATACATGAAGTTTGTCCCCAAATTATTGATTGGAGTGAAATCCAACAATGTATCCAGAAACTTGATGAACCCATATATGAATATTGTAACAGTTGTAATAAAATATTTAATAATTTTCAGATCTTGACCATATTAACTATGAAATATCTACTCTTTTTATTTCTGCTTTTGTTAATGGCCTTTCAGAAGAACTAAACACCACTCTAAAGCATAAACAACTAAATTGCTCTACAACGGAAACTAATAATATAGTTATTCTTACAGTTCAATTATATAGGATCTTTAAAAGGCTGAGAAAAAAAATCCTCCCAACCTAAAACAGAACAAGTACAACTAGCACAAATTGTGAGTTTCCAAATACAGAAGTAAAAAAGCCTTCAATGAATCCTTTAAATTTACACATAAGCACAAGGGTTCATGGTGCCAATATTTGTAATTACTCTAAAGAGCTTGGATATTTGAAACTCTAAATTAAAATAAAATAAAATAAATATACTCAAAAATAGCAGTAACCCCTTGACTCCTTCCTTTGTCCTCCAAGAAAGCAAGGTGTATTTCAATGTGACTGTTTGGGCTGCTTCCAGGATACAGCAGAGGTTTTTCCAAATGCTTATGTCATAACTTTAGGTGAAAGAATTCTGGTAATTGTCCACTAGGGTATATGAACTCTAATAGATACTGGAAACACCTTCCCTATCTTAAATCTCAGTCGTCATTAACTCTTCTCTCAGGAGTATTGAATTCAAATGGTGAGGGTTTCCACAAATCCTTCCCTTTGAATCCTTCCCAATTCCCTTTCAATTTGGAGCTTTACAAGGCACACATCAATTTTTGTTAGACTGCTCTGCCCAATTTACCTTTTCAGAAGGGATTTCCTTGAATAATTCTAAGCACATATATCTTTCTCCCAAGAGGGGAGCATTAATTTGGAACTTCTGAAACAAGATTCAGCAGACTGAATAAGGAAATATGTCCCTTATCTATTCCTGTTATTCTAGTCAAAGAAGTAAAATTTAAACATCACCATCTTTTTGATACTATTCCAAATACTTTATGGTCCACAACACGTACTGATATTGGTTACATTTTCTCTGCCTCAACCATCCCTGCTCCAACAGTCTCCTCTTAGACCTTGACCAAATCGAAACATTGTAACTTTCCCTTCATTCAAGAAAAAAAAAACATAAATTAAGATGATTTTTAAAGCTTACAGGACATTGTAGAAGTCAGATTATTAATTTTTCTTTAATGGTTCAACCTTGCTTAAACCTGAACAAATTGAGTCCTTTATTTGGGATGAAACAATTCAAAATTCCTTTAAGGAAATAAAACATTAATTTCTCAGCACACTTACTCTGGGACACCATAAATAAAAATCAACCTTTTCCTGTTTGTTCTTGAATGAGAAGGGAAAGCCTTAGGTGTCCTTACCTAAAAACATAGAAACCACCATACACCTCTAGAAAATTATACCCAGCAATTTGATGCCATAGCTTAGGGATTTCCTCCTGCATGAAGTCCACTGCTATGACATCAAAACTTTATAATCAGTTGAAGAATTAATTAGGGGATATCCCTTAACAATTTATGTCCTTCATTGTGTTGAAGCCCTTCGTAATTCTCATCACAGTCAACACCTCTTAACAAGTAGATTAACTTATGAAATTCTCTTACTTTCCTCTCCTAATTTCTTTTTTTTTTTCAAATTGTTGCAACCTTAATAAGGCTATTTCACTTTTTCTGTGTAAAGAAATCACATAATGCCAATTTTATTATCAAATATTAAAGTGCATGAATTCAAGGTCATAAATTACACATTTGTCACAGCCTTGGCCAGATTTTTAACTATTACAGAATTCAGCTGTGCTAGATTGGTGATGTTAGCATGCTTAGAGGTGGCATACTTTTTCCTGAGAATCACATGCTTTGTAAGCCCACAATTCACCATGACTGTATCCTTAGCAAGGTGCTGCATAACATAAAGAAGGGATTCTTCAGTGTAAGACAGGTAATGCTGTAGAGTTGATGTACTTTCACCATTATCAAGAATTTTCACTGCTAAGCAAAAAGCTCCTGCTGCAATCTGAGAAAGAGGAAAGTGTGCCATATCGTAGTCCAGCATAGTCAGTTCCATCAGGTATTTGGCCAAAGTATGTTGCTCAACATCAATCTCTCCAATCTTTGATGCTTTCCAAAGGAAGTGCAGGGGCAGAGAGTGACCCAGCCCAGAGTTTAATGCTCTTAGAATCTTAATTTCTTTCTGTCTGATCTGGTGCATAATGTAAGTATTGTCATTCACAAAAGTAAAGTTGCCAGTTTCTGGAGGGAGCATTTCTTCATTTGCTTGCAATAAACATGGCAGTGACACAAACCACCTGCAACATCTTTTGGGCCTACACTTATTCTGCATGGACCAATCAATGATGTAAACAGTCATATACATGGCCTCCTGCAGCAGCCTGAATTTCATTGAACCTGCATGTCAGTCAATTAGGATGGTTCTCATGTCTCCAGTGACTTCCCGATCCAGTAGGTATTTTGGTCTGACTGCTTGCTCTTCCTTAAGTTGTCTCAGATAAGCATAGATATCTTTCACATATTCAATACAAAGGTTTGGATCAGCTCCATATTCTGCATCCAAATCACTTACTGCAAGAATTAAGTCAGAGAAAGCCTGGTACAGATATTCTTCTGCAGGGACACATTTATTATGTTTTCATTGGGCTTGGAGAGGGGAAATCCACCAAAATAGGCTCAGAGGAAAGTTTTTCTTCTTTAATGGGCTCTGCTCCTGCACTGGCTCTGCCTCTGGCTCTGGTTCCAGCACAGGAAAAGGTGCTTTTATCAGAGATTTTGGTAGTTTTTTAGCAGTAACTTTTCCAGTAGCTGAAGTTCTGCTTCCTTTTTCAGAGTCATTTTGCCCGGTGACTGTTCACTGACTTTGTTACCAATGTCTCAGGGAGCTTTTCTTTGCCTTAGCCAGGTTTTAGAAGCTGCAGCAATGGTCAAAGGAACTCACTTTGCTCCTGCCATATTGATCTTCATCTTATTTTCAGCATTAATTTTAGAGTTACTAGTGATTCAGAGAGCCATGGCTTCCTCTTCACCACTCAGCAATTGAGAATCTAAAAGCAGAACTCGGGAGCACTCAAAGGACCATAGACTAGAAGCCACCACTGAATAAGAGCCAATCCGGGGCAGCATGCCTGAAGGAGTGGAGCTCTGCCTCAGGTTTAAACCCAGCAACGCACCCTCCTTATTGGCTTGTTTGTGGTACTAGCTCCTTTCCGATTGGTGGCTGCCTGTTCCTCCCCCGAAAAGAGTTTCCAGGACAATCTAGCAAAGACTTTCGATAAAGGGGTGGAGACAGAGCAAGACTAACAAATATTTCAAGTTGATTGACAGTTATATGATAATATCTAGATTATTGAAATTAATTTGACTTGTTTCTTTTTAATTTCTTTAATATGACTATTAGAAAATTTAAATTACATATGTGGGCGACATTATCTTTCCATAATACTACCCTGGTTTAGACTTAGAGACATGCTAGGTCCTCCAACTGGTGGGATCTGAACAGCAAAAATCCGTAACCGCACCTCAGAGATTGAAGAAGTCTATGGTGGAAACTCAATTCATCTCTGACAAAGTAGCCCAAGATATTATTTTATCAAGGAAAATGAAGAATATTCATTTCTTGTGCCTGAATACCAAAAATTTAAGTTCTACCTACTTCTCCTGGAGTTGGGGACCAAGAGTCCCTAAGTAAACACACTGTGTGTAGCATTAAGTTAGCTTCAGCCCACATTTCCTCAGTTCATAGAGTAATTGGTTTCCAGACCTTGCTCTCTCATCTATGCCCTCGAGGAAATCTGAAAATTGAGAAAGAAATTCCATAAAACTGAACTCATCTCTTCACATGATTCTCCACTGGCTTCTACCTGTTTCTCAAATTTCTAGAGTGAAATCAGCTGACAAGGGGCTTATATATAAAGGGAACTTCTTCTCCTCTTTGTATCAGACCCAGTACTCTCTAATTCAATAATATTTTGATTTAGTTTTATCAATAAAGATATTTTTACCAATGATAAAAGCCATAAATGGTTTGACTCTACATTTTAATTTAATTTCAAAATGAATAACATTGTCAGAAATTTTATATTCAATAGGATTGTTCCTGGCAAATACAATTTTTTTCTTGACTTTTAGTAAAATTTGACCAGTACATTTATCATATTTTACCTTGTTAAGATTTAAAACTTTCAGCCTTTTTAATAGTCACACTTATATATCATATATATTCTCTTTTACTTTTTTTTAACTTTTTTAAACTTTATTTTTTATATTTAATAATTGAAAATATAAACAATTAAAAACTAAAAACACAATTGAATAAAACATACATTTCTCAATTAAATGCATTGTATACATATAAATTTATTTTGAATCATATAGTGCTATACACAATATGTTTCGTTCATAGTAATGTGATCATACAGTATTTGTCCTTTTGTGTCTGGCTTTCTTCATTAGCTAATGTATTTAGATTATGAAATTCCATGATGATGGCAAACAGCTTATTTGCTAAGTAAATATGTTATACTAGGGTAGGGGGGATGGAATTTGGCCATACTATATTCCCATCATACGAAATAGATTTTTCACTTTGCTTTGTATTTTTATTTTTTACTCTTGTGGCTATTTAATTTTTTTTTAATGTTATTATTTTTTAAAGGATTCTTAGATTACATAAAATTTACATAACAAAATTATAGGGTATTTCCATATGCTCCACTCCCCACACCTCCCACAGTTTCCCATATTAATAACATCCTTTATTAGTGTGGTACATTCATTGACATTGATGAACACATTTTGGAGCATTGACACTAAGCATGGATTATAGTTTACACTCTCTCCCACACAATTCTGTAAATTATGGCAAGATATATAATGGAAGACAGCAATGCCCACCACTGTACCACCATCGCTGCACAGGTTTGGGGGAAGAGCTATGGACTAGAGTGGACTTACAGGTATTCTATTATAGACAGAGTGTGATTCAAGCAATGGAAAAAATTACTTACTGTGGAGCCAGTGGCTGCTGGATGCTCTGGGGCCAGGGAGAAGGAAAAGCTGTTGCAATACAGGGGCTTTTTTGGGACCTGGGAATTGTCCTGAGTGGCATTGCAATGACAGATATAGGCCACTTTATATCATCATATAACATGCAGAACTGTGTGGGACAGTGTGGTCTACAATGTGAACTATGGTCCATGATTAATGGCAAATTCCCAGGATGTGTTTATCCATTGCAGGTGATGTGCCACACTAATGAAGGATGTTTATGTGGGAGGTATGGGAGGTGGGGCATATTGGAATCCCTATATATTTTGTGCAACATTTACATAATCTAAGTATCTTTTTTTTTAAGATTTATTTATCTATCTATCTTTCTATTTATTTATTTATTTATTTATTTATTTATCCCCCCCTTGCTGCTTGTGTTTGCTGTGTCCATTTGCTGTTTTTTTTCTGTGTCTGCTTATCTCCCCCTTGCTGTGAGGTCTTGCTGCATCAGCCCACTGCGCTGTGCACGCTGGCCTGCCCTCACAAGGAGGCCCCAGGAAGCGAACCCGGGGCCTCCCATATGGTAAATGGGAGCCCTGTCGATTTAGCCACACCCACTTCCCTCTAAGTATCTTTTTAAAAAAATTAAAATTTATTATTAAAAAAATAACCAGTAAACAAACAAACAAACAAAAAAGGGGGGGATAAATGCAAACTTCTATTTAGAAGTTTTAGCCAACTGAAGATGAAATGAGGTTTTGTTTTTTTTAATTCATTCAGAAATGATAGTGTAACTCAATATATAAACTAATAATAATAGCTTCCTACCATGGGGTAGGAAAACAAATCAATTTTTTTGCACTCTCTTTGTATTTGTTGAACATAATAAAGTTATAAGTTTATTTGTTCTGAAAAAGGAAAGATATATAATGGCCTGTATCTGTCATTGCATTGTTATTCAGGATGATTCCGAATTCCTGAAAATGCCCCTGTATTATACCTGTTTTTCCCTCTCCCTGCCCTCAGAACCTCCAGTGACCACTACTGCCACATCAATGATATATTTTTTTCATTGTTAAAATCATAATAAATCTGTAGTAGAATACTAGTCCATAGTTCATTCCCCAATCCTGAGGATTCTGTGATGGTGATGGTGCTTATCAATAAGTAGAAAGAAAAAACCTTAGGGTCATCTTGTTTTACTGCTCATTTAAATGTGAAAGTGAAACAGAGCCTCAAATCATGTGTATTTTCAATTTTTTGAGATTTAAAAGATGAGAAGGTCAAAATGACCCTTCACAAATTGAACGTATTTTAAATATCTGTATTACAGGACTCTCAATGAAATTTGAGATTTGTTAAATATTTTTGGTCTTTGTCATGCCAATATAAAAATACCATAATGATTTTTTTCCTGTGTGACAGTTGTAGTCTTTTTTAACAGCATTTGGTTCATGAAATAATATTAATTCGCATATCTTTTTGTCTGGCAGCAGCCTCCCAGGTGGCACTATGTCTACACTTAAAAGGAGGCCTCCTTCTTTCCTGTTCTGATCAAGGCTTCCTGCCTCTGTTTCAATTATTTGAAATCAACTGGTTGCTTGATAATTTTCTCTGAAATTTCTCCTTTTATACATAATCCTGATTTATCTGTGGGTCATCTAAAACACATACTATATCTTAAGAAAGCAAAATTGCTTGTACATCAAAAAAAAAAAAACTGAACTTCTTCTGACTAGTGATATTTAATTTGAAAGGGAAATATTGAAATTATATTACAAATACTTGTAATTTCATATTTCAGTTTTAATGTTCATGGTTTACACTATGTGTGTTTTGAATACTTGTGGATTTTCAAACATTTACAAATCTCTGTTAAGCAAATGAAAGAAAATATGAAAACCATAAAATGCCAGAAAGGATAGACTGTGGTCACATTTGAAATTGAGGTATGTCATTCCAAACTACTGTAAATAGAAAGGTTTGTACTTTTGTCAGGCCACTAACAGAATCAAACTGCATGTACTATCAGGACTAATAAGGGATGATAATATCTTTGAAATAAGCTGATGGGCCATATTTATTAAAATCAGGATCTGAGTTTTAGGCTTGGGTGAAATATAAAGGACATGATTTATTGGTCTTTAGATAATGTTTTTTATTTATGATATGTTTTCTGATATGTTTTTTTTCTGGTATTTATTTTTTTATTAAAAAGAAAGTTTACGGTCTAGCTTCATATTGTCTAGGGAAATTTCGAGTATCTTTTCTTAAACAATTTTTGGATGATACATTTTTGCAATCAGGGAGAAATATTTTGGTAGAAATAATTGTGGCCACTAAGTGGAATTTTAGAGAACACTTATGACAAGATTTCATGACTTTTCTTGATCTATATATGACTATAGGTTTATTCCTTTCTCAGCAACTGGATATGCACCATCTATGCAGATATATATTAACTCCTTAATATTAGTAAAAGATGCAGTAGGAATCTCCAAATCTCTAATACACACTTAATAGGAATAGCTTAAGCCAGGACCTCTCAACCTGCAGTATTGGCATTTAAGGCTGGATGATTATTTTTTGGGAGTGGTGCATACTGTCTTCTGCATTGTAGGATGTTTAACAGCACCCTTGAACTCCACCCACCAGAAGCCTGTAACATTTCTCTTGTAGTGTTGGAAATGGCAAAAAATTCACCAGGCATTAATTATAGTTCTCAAAGGGCAAAATCAACCCTTGATAAAAACAACTGGAAGTCAACATAAAATTTTCCATTTAATTAGATAATATTCTTTTTAGGTCATAAGGTTTAACTTGGTATCTTCTTTAAATAAAAATAAGATAGGCTTAAAGAAGTGTGACTCAGCATGAATAACATGTGAGCTGAGAACTATACAATACAGAAAACCACTAGTACTGGGTCTGTTTCACACCAGAACTGAGCTCATTTGCATAAGTACTCTGAAGCCAGAGAATTCAGAAGTGAGTTCTAAATAACTTTAATAAATGGTCCCAGAGATTTGCAAATTGTGTCTAGGAGATAGCAAGATGGACAATTTCATTATCCAAAATGCAACTCTTACTGTCTGAGAAATAACTCTGTGTATGAAATTTTGTCACCTCTTCATTCTGTCCTTTTGTAGTTTGGGGGCACAGATTTAATTCTTGATACCCAGGCCATGCTGAAGAAGGGATAACTTTTTGATTCCAATGAATCAAACTATAGCTTTCAAAATGCTGAAAAGCACTGTCCAAAAGAAATTTCCAGGATGAAAATGATCTGTTTCTTCTCTGTCCACTATGGTAGCTGTTGGGTACATGTTATTTCTGAGCATTTGACATGTGGCCGCTTATATGATAGACATGATAATATATTTGAGTTTTAGGCTTAAATAAAATGTATTACTTAAATCCATTTCACCATTCATGTATTTCTTTTTTTCAAGTGACTGTCTATTGTCCCTTCATTTCAACAGGTATTAAAGAGCCAGTTTTGCAATGTTTGACATGAATTCAAAAGTTAAGTAGGGAAACGGATGTGGCTCAAGCTATTGGGCTCCCATCTACAATATGGGAGGTCCAGGGTTCAGTTCCCAGAGCCTCCTGGTGAAGGGCAAGTTGGTCCATGCAGGGAGCTGGCCAAGCAGCAGTGCTGGCTTGTGCGGGTGTGCTGGCTTGTGCGGAGAGCTGGAGCAGTAAGATGACACAACAAAAAAAAGACACAGAGGAGAGACAATAAGAGATGCAGTAGACCAGGGAGCTGAGATGGTGCAAGAGATTGACCTCCTCTCTCCCAGTCTAGAAATTTCCGGGATTGGTTCCTGGTGCCAATAAATAAATAAATCTTTTTAAAAAAGTTAAGTATACAAGTCTTTCTTTTCTCAGTGCCATCCAGGAAGCAGTCTCTGGGGCTTGGGAGGCTTTCTTCCTCCCTCTCCTTCTGGAGCTTCAACAGAGGAGGACGAGGAAGAGGTTATCTTGAGCAGAGTTGGGTTTCAAGGAGGGGCTTAGTAGCAAAAAGCAGGGTGAAGGAGGCCAAAAGTCATCAGGACCAGACTCAGATCACAAGTGCTAGGCGGCCCAGCTCCGCATGTTGGACAGTTGAACCAGGTCCACCAGCACATCCAGAGCCAGGCCCACAGTTGCTGCCCTGCCTGCTTGCATCCCAGCTCTGCTTAGAGCTCCTCGAGTGGATGTTGGATTCTTCAAAAATCCTGCTGCCATCACTGCCTCCAGGTCGTGATCAGCAACTCCTCCCAGTTTTCCATGCTAGTCAGCATAATTCCCTGCAGAAAGCCACAGCATAGATAATTTCTTTGTGAAGTGCACTGCTGAGGTTAGAGAAGTCTAACCAGGTGCATCCAAGCTGTGGACAATGCAGCAGCTAATGGGATTTGTGGAATGTGTTTTGAATGGCTCTGAGAGACTTGCATTAGAGTTCATGAGAGGGGGATATCTCTCCAGAGGGAATTGGTGTGAGCAGTCATAAAACAAGCAACTGAGCTTTACTATGAGACATGTGACAAATTCTCATATCAGGAGTGTCAACTATTAGAAAATAAAGAACATAGATATCAACTGATCAAAGATTTTCAGAATCAGAAAGTGACCAAATCATTAATCACAAAACTGATGGAAAAAAGCAAAAAACATACAATTGACAGGAAGTCAGATCCAATACAAAATAATTGAAGTTAATAAAAAAAAAAATCTGGTGGAGTAGGATATTAAAGTTGCTGTACTTATATTGATTTTAAAAACAAAGAAAAGCTCTTCTGAATCATATAGAGAGCATTGCAAAGGACCATAGCAGAAACCTTATGCAATGACTGGAAATGGCTGGACTTTCTAAGCAGCTGTGACATGTCATGCATTTTGCTAAAGCTGCTCTTTGCAGTGCCAGGAGTAGAACATTATTTTACAGCAAGTGCCTGATTATATACCAATTAAGGCAAGACATGATGTTTCACCAATGGACAAAAGTACACTTTCCACTGTGATCCTAGTTTCTGGTCTCAAAATATGATCCATTTAAGTTCTCTAGTAATGGAGATTAAAGAGATTCAGCCACAAATTCCTAAGCAGAATCCTGTTGTGGAACTGTATTCACTGCCACAAAGTGGTTTCTCTTCAAATCAGTTGTCCAAGTTTCCAACACAGATCAGCCTAGCCCAATTATCACTCCAGCACATGCAGTAAAAGCTCTCTACTCCATGTCTGACAAATTTTCAAAATAACAGCCCCAAATCCAGTGGACAAGTTATTCATTCACAACCTCAAGAACTGAGATTCTACCAAACCAGAATATACCACAACAAGCAATAGACCCCAACCCTGTACAAATGTCTTTCATGGCTCAGGAAGACAACACACTGGCAGATCAACAGTGGACTTCTATCCCATCAACTGCCAACATCATATCCTGTCCCCCTTCAGTCTCCCAATTACTATTGAAGTAGGATATAATATAAAGACTTCTGGTTCACCTACAGTCAATTTGTGCTCACCAGTGGGAAGTGCTTATAATCATCCTTCTCTTGCAGGTATTGATTACTCCAGTACTATTATTCTGGACAATATTGTGAGGAAAAATACTAGCGAATGTCATGGCCAGGCAAGGGCACCCTCAAACAGAAACATCCCTTCACCCACTTCATCACAATCATCTCCAGGCACTGCAGGACCTGTTACTCTGACTAGTGCATGTCTCCGGATATGTTCACCTAATGTCTCCAGCTCTGGGGCCTGAGGAAGCTCTGTGGGCTGAGGAAGCTCAGGCTTTTCAAGTAAACCAACAGGTACTGATTCAACACACATAGTCTCAGTGGTTGTGTTAGAGATAATCCAAATAAACCAAGAAAACAATGCACACCTGAAAATTATGATTTTCCTGTTGTTATACTAAAACAGGAGTCAGATGAATCTAGTCCTCAAAATACCAACTATCCTAGAAGCACAGTTACATCCTGTTCTTAAATAGCAATCAGGACTCTGCTTCTGAGGAGACTGGGCTAACACTGATGCTCCAGAAAGCACAGGAGATTCATCTGAATATCCTCAGGAAAATCTCTCAAATAAAAATCTGAGTGGCTGGATGCCTCCCAGAATTCACAGCTTCAAGTTAGAGGAATGAGGAAAGAGTTTGTCCCAATAAGGAGTGGTGTGCACTTTGTTAGAATGGAGGGATATCCTGTGCTGTGAAGTGTCTCAAAGTATTCCATCTATCTTGTCATGGGCCTATACTGACAAATTGTCCAAATGGAGAGGCAGATTTATACATTCTCCTGAGAAGTATCTAAACCAGAATTTGAATATGATTGGGACATTCCCAATAATTTAAAATCCAGGGGATTTCATAATAATTAGGCACAGCTGGAGAAATTGGGTCTTAAAAACCCAGGCTCATTTCATGACAAAGAGAAATAAATTTAGCCATTCACACTTCTTCTATCTATTGGTGGTTAAATTAACAAGGTCTTCGGTTCTCTTTTATTTTCTGAGTTATGACTGAGAGTGTTCCAGTCATATCTTAGGGAGATGGTTTTTTTCCATAAACTTCATGAACCAAACAGTGGTAGCTTTTGATTTCATCTGCAGCTTCCTTATGTCTCTCAGTTTTCATAGAATTGAAGAGAGTTAGGGTCTTGCTCTGGATTAGGCTTTGGCTTAAGGGGAAGTTGTGGTTAGTTTGATCTTCTATGTAGACTACTAAAAATTTTCCGTAGCAGCAATAAGGCTGTTTTGCTTTCTTATCATTCCTGTGTTTACTAAAATAGCTCTTTTAATTTCCTTAAAGAAATTTAAGTTCCTTAAAGAACTTTTCCTTTGCCTTCACAACTTGGCTAACTAGATCAATAAGCTTAGCTTTCTAAACGGATTTCTTTTTTGGCTTTTGACATGCTTTCCTCACTAAGCTTAATCATTTCTAGCTTTTAATTTAAAGTGAGAGACCTGTGACTCTTGTTTCACTTGAACACTTAAAGGCCATTGTAGTGTTATTAATTAGCTTCTTTTCAATATTGTTCTGTCTCAAGGAATAGGCAGGCCAGAGGGGAGGGAGAGAGACAGGGAACAGCTAGTTGGTGGAACAGTCAGAACACACAAAACATTTATTAAGCTCACAGTCATATGTGTGTGGTTTGTGACAACCCCAAAAAATTACAATAGTAACACCAAAGATAACTGACCACAGATCATGATAACATATCATCATAATAAAAATAGAAAGCTTAGCTTATTATGAGAATTACTAAAATGTGACACAAGGTCACTAAGTTATCACAAGCTGTTGTAAAAATGCTAGTAGACATGCTCAATGCATGATTGCCACAAAACTTCAATGTGTAAAAACAAAATATCTGTGAAAAAGAAGGTATGCCTGTACAGGGAGAGTATTTCATGTAAATAAAACCTGAAGATTTTGTAGCTGATTTTAGATTAATTTTTCAAAACTGTGCTGAATTCAATGAGCCTCATTCAGGAACAGCTAATTCTGGTATAAAATTCTAAAGCTCTTTTGAAATACTTCTAAATAGCTTTTATCCAGAAAAAATGTTTCCCAAACTAGATTTTAGGAAAGAATCAGAAGATAATAAATTTTGTGATGATTCAGATAGCTCCAGAAGAAACACCTCAAAAGCATTGAGGAACATCAGTTGTTGAAATGAGCAGCACCATGTGCATGTGCTGGATTTAAGATTTTCTGGTTTTAAAAAACAATTTGTTTGTAATTAACATCATTACAAGGAAAAGTATTGACCACTGGAAAAATTTTTGATGTTCTATTCAGTAAGCTTTGGTTTCCTTAATAGCCCATTTCTTTTAAATGCTTATAAAAAAAAAAAGGAAGAAAGAAAAAGAAAAAATGAAAGATGCATCAACAGCAGAATGCAAAGACTTTTGTCCCACTTCTTGGATAAGAAAACAGCAATCTGGGGAGGTACCTGCTACAGAAAGGAAATAGACTTCATTTGTACTCTAATTTGAATATTAAACACAATTTGAACATGTGTGTTAATACATTTTAACAATACCATTAATTAATACCATTGCTTATGAGCTGACCATGTGAATTGTTGTTAAAGAGCAGTACTTCATGAACAAGAATGGCAATCTATCTCAAGATGCCAAATGGAGCAATGGAGAAGTATATTAGATGCTATTAAGAAGAAGCTTAATACTATGTCATGTAAGGTGGTGTGGCAATTTGAGATTATTTTATGAATCCCCAGAGGAGAAAGATTATTTTGTAAACTAATCTATCCCTCTGGGTGTGATATACTTTAATTGCATTAAATTCATTTGAGGGGCCTATGATTAAATTACTTGATAGGATAGCTGGGTTTTTAATTCAACCACATCAGTAAGGCATGATTCAGGTTGAGTCCCCACCCCTTCACTGGGTCTTACATAAATGGGCACTTACACAGAAAGACAGACACAAGGATAGGGAGCTCTGTCATTCTTGATCCTGCCATGTGACAGAAAAGAGAAAGCTCAGATGGCTGTGGCCACAGGGAGAGATGATACATTTTTCATGATCGCTTACAGCTAAGATCAGGAAGAAAACAGAACTACCAAAACTGACATAGGAGGCCCAGAAATAAACAAGCCCCATGCCAGGAGACAGAAGATTACAGGATCACTTAAGAATGAAGCCTCAAGGTGCTGGGCCCATGGAACCTCAAGAGGAAACTCTACAATATGCACAAGAGTGACAGAAATCATCAGTTGTACCCTGTGACTAGAGTTGGGGGCAGTTGATTGTAAAGAAATTTTGCAGGCACAGCATATTCTAAAACCTGATTGTAAATGGGTGTTGCATGATTCTACATATTTACCAAGCTCATCGAATCAAAACTTTAAAATATGTAACTTTTATCAAAACTTTAATATATGTAACTTTTATTGTATGCAATGAATACCTTTTAAGGATATAAAAAAGGGTTAACATTTCCTCTCTGTTGATACAATGGTAGTTATGTATTCATTTTCCCATCAGTAATATCTGTTATATATCTACTATGATCTGGACACTCTTACCTGCTCTGTTGGCTTCCCATTATTTTCAGGCTGAAGTCTATATTTGTTCTCATATTCTACAAGAACTTGACTTGGCCATTATTTTCCTCTTTGATCTCATTCAGTCAGTTAACAGACATTTATCAGACATCCGTTTTATCTTAGTACCTGTGCTATGTGTTAGAAATGTGTTTCATTGCTATTATAAATAATAACAATTTTCAAACTTCATGTTCCAATTGTTTATTGCTAGTAGGTTGAAATGTAATTGAATTTTCATATTAAGCTTGTTTCATGCAATATTGCTAAACTCGGTTCTAATAGTTTTTAAAAATTTTGTTTGTCACATATATATAATATGAAATTTCCCATTTCAACCATTTTTAAGTGTGCATTTCAGATGTATTAATTACATTCAAAATGTTGTACTGCTATCTAAACCAACTATGACCATAACTTTTTCATCACCGCTGAATGAAACACTCTATCCATAAACAATAACTGCCCATAACCCCATCTCCCTGTCCCCTGAAATCTTTAATCTAATTTCTGTCTCTGTGGTTTATACATATGCTGGAACACTATTCAAGCCTAAAAATGAATGAAATTCTGAAACATGCTACCACAGGGATGAACCTTGAAAACATTGTTTTGAGTGAAATAAGCCTGACAAAATGGACAGATATTGCATGAATCCACTTATATGAAAAATTTAGAATAAGGTCTAGTATTTTTAAAGGTTGATTTTATGTGGTTTTCAAACATGTCATATGAAAATAGAGAAAGTTTTATACGTTCTTTCCAATCTGTATATCTTTCCTTTTTGGGTTTTGACTTTAATAGAAAAATTCTGGAGAGGAATTTTAAAAATTTTTATTGTGGTGTCATATACAACATAAAATTTCTCATTTTAAACACTTTCAAGTAAAAATTTCAGTTGGGTTCATTATACCCTTGATTTTCAAAGCTGATAGACTTTGACTTATGCAATGGCTCACTAGCATTACCTACTGTACTTTCTGTGGAACACTATTAATTTGATTAAAAAACAAAACCCTAAGAGAGATAAACTTTCCTGTAATGTTGAAAAACTGTCTTCCAAATTCAGGACATTATTCAAGCATTTATCCATTTCTCAAATTGAAACATGCACATATTTATTTTTATTGCCTATATTCATGCTTGTTTCCTTATTATTTTTAAGATCATATAATCTTTTGAGCCATACTCAATGTTTATATAGCTTAAGACCTCCATAATACACAAAGTTGATCTCATAGAAAACAAAAGGGAACACATTTGAAAATTGATCTGGAATTCAAGACATATTTATATAAATTAAAAATATAACATCCCAAGAAGACAACCATGGAGACATTTAATATTTGCAAGGTAATTTTATAGTCATTAATTTATGTTGCTGGTTCATGAAATATTCCACATTTTTCTCATGTAACTTTGTACCATGTGTGTACAAAGGAGAAGGGATTTTATCTCTGAGAACAAAATAAATTTCTGTAAATGTTTCTCAGAGAGCAAAGGTGTATTTGCCTTTCCCAGGATAAATTAGAGATTGGCAGGATCAGAATTGATATAGCAAAGATACCCAGGATATTGTTCATCAAGTAGATTTGAAGGAGCAAAAATGGGTTCAGTGGCTCCATAGCAGAACTTTTGCTGAATATAAAGAAAAGGGATTCATCCGTACTGTCACATAAAGAAATATTGCCAATATCCAAGTATATGAAAATCCCTACACAGTGTAAACAAAGGTTACAATTCAGGATTCTCAAAGGAGTAGTGCTGGCTGAGTAGAACTCTCCATTTCTCAAACCTAGCCAAGGATCCAAGTTCTGAAGACAGATGGATGTTTCCTTTCTGTTTAACAGATTGTTTGCCAAAACCAAGCTCCCATCATTTTGTTGTCCCAACATCTACCTCATAGTAATCACAGTCAGAGTTGAAGTGATAGGAGAACAAAAATAATTTACAAAATTTAATCTCTCAGCATATATTTTCCAATTCTATTTGATAGACCCACATTGGACACTTCTCATGTCAACAGAAATGACAGTGTATTTATTGGCTTTGTCATATCCACCAAGGTAAAAATATAATTAGCTCAACAAATACCCAGACTCCTCCCTTTACACTCCTATGGTCAAAGTCCAAATATCTACTTAACTTTCACTTGTATTCTGTATCACTAAATCAGAATTTTCCTTGTGAAACATCCCTTGTTTTCCTGTTAAATTTTATATATTAGAATGGATGGATACTTGTAACCAGTCCTCTTAGTCATAGCAGGAATTCCTTTTACATTATTGATTATTTGTGCCAAGATTTTTCTTTCCCTAATGCATGAGATATATGAAGGCAGAGAGTATGGTGGCTGTCTGCTTTAAAAATAATTATGTGATTTAGTGATCCTGTGTAAATACAGATATCTCATAGGATAAGCATTTTGAATAATGGAAAAAAATGTGAATTATTTTAGATTAATGTTGAAAAATTAAAAATAATTTTATTTGCAATCACCTTCCATACTTAGTCTTGCTGAATAAGCGATTGCAATTCAGGATTTTGTTTTTCTAGAGTTATATTTGGAATGAAGTGACAAACCAGGAGTTCTGAGAAAAGATAGCATATCAATGTGGAAGTCAAGACAAAGGAAGGGATTCCTTATTTATGACTAGGTATGTTTTCAAATCTAGGAAACAACTTTTACCAGTACTTTCATGATGCAGTGCTCAGAGGGGTAGGTAAACTTGGAGAGAAGTAGCTTTGTGGATTTCCAGTATCTCCAACTAGTCCAAATTGATAAGATCTGTATACAGAACTACTTGTACTAATGCAACAGTGTGGACAGAGCCATTGTGAGACTCAGAAGAGAACTCTTTAGACCATGACCACTTACTTCACTTGGTTTCCTTATGACTTGTCTCAGTGGAGTTTGCAGTGATATGTATGGCACCTGCAGAGATCTTACTAAGGATGGAGTATATCTGTGATATGTTTGCCCATTTCAAATGCAGATTTGCATAGAATTAAAAGCATAGTAACTTAGAAAACAAAAGTAATTCATTTTCACTATTGATATTGTTTACAGGGCTATCTAAAAAAATGCACTCATCTTTTTGACAGCCAAAACAGACATCGTTATTATGTAACACATTTTAAGAGACATTGTTAATAGAGAGAAAATGACCAAGAATTTGGTGTATTCCAAGGATCATGGTTTCTGGAATAAGGCAGTTCTGAGACCCTGATTTTGAAACAAATATACATGCAGCTGAGCTGTGATTATTCACTTTAACTGTGCAATTTCTCCAAATTGCATCACAAGAAGAACACAGAGTTGTGATATCCAATCAGGCATTATTTTCTTTAGTTCCCCATCAGTGTAGGTAGTATGTGCTGCAGTCCACAATCTGCAACTGAAATCTAGAACTACAGAACCAACAGCCAGCTAGAACTTTGTCAGACTTTGCCCAGGGAGGTTGAGTGAGGAGTAACTGCATTTACCATGGTGGTTACCCTCATTCACTGTGGATTAGAATCATCTGGGTCTTTTAAACATTGCATATTCCTGGGACAAAGAACCAAGGAAGGGGTCTGATATATGGCTCTGTGAACCAGTAGCATCAAAAGTATGTGAGCTCTGGCAGAAATCCAGATTCTCCAGGCAGACAATTACAGAATACACATATTAAGAAGACTCTCAAGTAATTTAATGCATTTGCAAATTGAGAAAATATGAACTAGGCTTTTGCTGCCTTATACTATGAGCCAGATGTGTAACTTTAAAATTTCTTAGAACCTTAAAAAAAAGAAAAAGAAATGTGAAAATAGTTTTAAAAACATATTTTATTTTACTCTATATATAAAAAATTACAATTCCTGTATCTTACATTGCTCAAACTTTTAAAGTGCTCAATAGCCACAAGTGACTAAATATTGTACATCACAGTTCTAGGCCATGACCTAAATAATACATTTACATTGCTATGTTCAGGTGAATCTAATTTATACTTACATATGAGAACAACTCTTGCTTGGGGATTAGAACAACTGTTGATTGGGGAACATAAAATTTGAGATGCCAAAATTCAGGTCATGCCTATATACAATAGAGATCCTTTTAAACATTTCTTTGTTTAAGGCACATGTATAGATTGGGGGTTGACTGTACAGATTCCTTACCTTAGAACTTCAGCATCCTTGGGCTCATTTGTAGAATATTTCTCAGAAGGGGCTCCAGTTCTTTGACTTTGAAAATCAGCTTCCTCTGTTGCAACTAGAGTCTATTCTTCTTCTGAGAGACCGCAGAACAGAAGGGGCATAATTAGTCCTCCCTATCAGGCTCCTTCTTCAGTGACTTGATACAGTATAGTCAGCAGACATTTTCACTTTTTAGGTGCATGGGATTTTCAAGATAAATTAAGACAGACTTCTTTAAAGTGTTCAGCAATGGCCACTTCTGGGTGTGAAATATGCATAATAATGGAGTTTCCAAGAGTTAAAAGACAATATACCTTGGACATCTTTGATCTTTCATGCCTAGAGGAATTGTATGAATGACTCACATTGGACAGTGCTTCTCTAGAAGATGACAATTTGCATGCCACCCTTGACTCCTTAAATGTCTCACTCTTGCTCTGGATTAATCACCCAGATTGGTGTGAACTCCAGGGGGAGAGGGGGAGCTGCAGGGCCTGATGTGTCTGGACCCTTCATTTACCTCAGCTCAAAAGTCAATGATGAATAAGAGGATACTTTGAAAAATTGTATGACAACAAAATGGATAACTTAGAGGAAATGGGAAAAAAAATCCTAGAAACACACAAGCAGCCTACATTGATGAAAGAAGAAATTGATGAACTCAACAGACCAATCACAAGTAATGAGATTGAATTAGTCTCAACAACCTCCCATCTAAGAAGCAGGTCCAGAGAGCTTCATAGGGGAATTCTATGAAACATTCTGGAAAGAACTAAAACCAATCATGCTTAAACTCTTCCAAAAAAATAGAAGTGGAGGGAACTTTGCCTAACTCATTCTATATTGTCAGCATCACCCTATACCAAAGCCATAAAAAGATGCCACAAGAAACGAAATCTATAGACCACCCTCTGTAATGAACCTAGATGCTAAAATCCTCAACAAAATACTTGCTAATTGTATTCAACAACACATCAAATGGATTATATACCATGTCTAAGTGCGTTCCATCCCTAGTATGCAAGGGCGGTTCACCATAAGAAAATCAATCAATGTAATACACCACATAAACAGAACAAAAAAAAAATCACAGGATCATCTCTATAGATGTAGAAAAAAAGCATTTGACAAACTACAGCACATTTTCCTCATAAAAATATTGCAAAAGACAGGAATAGAAGGAAACTTCCTCAACATGATAAAGGATATATATTTTAAAAACCCACAGCTAACATCATATTCAATGATGAAATCCTAAAAGCTTTCTCTCTAAGATCGGGAACAAGTCAAGGATGGCCACTGTTACTGCTCTTATTTAACATTGTGTCAGAAGTACTTGTTTGAGCACTAAGGCAAGAAAAAGATATAAAAGTCATTCATATTAGACAGGAAGAAGTAAAAATTTCACTATTTGCATATTTCATGATCCTATACATAGAAAGACCTGAGAAACTAACAACAAAGCTTCTACAGCTTATAAATGATTTCAGTAAAGTGGCAAGTTATAAGATTAATGTGCAAATATCAGTAGCATTTCTGTACACCAATAATGAGCAATCTGAGAAGGAAATCAAGAAAAAAAATTCCATTTGCTATAACAACTAAAGAATCAAATATCTAGGAATAAATTTATCTACAGATGTAATGGACTTGTATGCAGGCAACTATACAACACTATTAAGGAATCAAAGAAGACCTAAATAAATGGAAGAATATTCTCTGTTCATCGACAGGAAGACTAAACTTCATGAAGATGTCTCTTACCCAAACTAATTTACAGATGTAACATAATGTCAATAAAAATTATCAGAGAATTTTTTACTGAATTGGAAAAGCTAACTATGAAATGTATTTGGAATGGCTAGAGGCCCTGAATAGCCAAAGATAAATTGAAAAAGGAAAATGAAGTTGGAGGAATCACACTTCCTGAGTTTAAAACATACTACAATGCTACAGTAGTCAAAACTGCATGGTATTGGCACATGGACAGAAGTAGTGACCAATGGACCAGTTTTTCAAACCAAATTATGTTCCAGCTATCTCCACATTTGGACCATGTGCTCTTTACAGTTGTATGTTCATTGCTTAACACCAGATATGACATGCAATTATGTTATATTGACTATTTGAATTTAAAGCATGAAAGAATATCTGAAGGCAAGTGCTTTCAAACCACAAAAACTGCCATTACCCTATTTTGTTTGCTCACCAGACATGTTCAATGGCTGAACATTATGGAAAAGCAATCAGATAACCTTTCTGCTTTATCTTTCTTGAGAAACACATATCCTTGAAATAGATATATTTGTAGCTTCCACTGCACAATTTACAGTAAAAGGACCACAATGTGGATACTTTCTTATGCCATTTATACCCTATGGTTTGTCAGAAAAATATCAAGACTCTATTAGTCAGGATTGTCTAGAGAAACACATTCAACAGGAGATATCTGTAAATAGCATGGAATTTTATAAAAATTGTCTCACATAAGAGTGCTGATGCATAAGTCCAAATTCTGTAGGGTAGGCTACAAACCAAGGGCTCCAATGAAGTTCCTTGATGAGTTCCCAGGAGATGCTGTCTGTCTGATATAAAGATGAAAATTCTCTCTCTGAATGCTCAAATCACTTCCCCTTTGAAACCCTTCAGCTAATTGGATGAGACATCACTCATTGCTGATGGTGACCACTTTAGTTGATTGTAGATGTAACCAGCCCTCTATGCAAAAGAAATGCTCTTGCATTACAATTAGCCCAGAACTTGATTGATCAAACAACTGGGCACCATTATATGGCCTAATTGACACATTATCCTAGCTATCTCAAGGGCACACTTGCATTTGAGGAAGATGGTTTCCAAGATCAAACATCTAGAACCTATTATTAGATCATGTTACTTAACTTTTTCATGATTGTGAAAAATTGTCTTTTCTATTTTGGATATTATACAAGAATTTATCTAGTTTTCTGTGTTTCAAATTCCATATATTTATATATTTTATTTTCAATAAAACGTATTTTTATATCATTTAGAAAATTGTATACTCCTATTAGTTATATAAACATGTTTATTTTACTCATAACGTTCATAATGTGATGTTGATCTCACAGAAATACAAAGGAAAATATTTGTAAATTAGCCTGAGAGTTTAAAACATACTTAAATGGCACCAAAAGAGTTTGATCACAAATATATGTGATATTTAAAATGCTATTTATATTCTAACAAATCTAATGTTCTGTTTGTGAATCATACAGTGTTCCCAAATTTGTCTATTATTTGTACAATCCAAGTATAAAAGTTGCTAGCTTTGAGAACAAATTAAATATCAAATACTTTTATTGTCTTGAGTTTATTCATCTATCATGGATTTGCTGGAAGAATGGAATGCTTGGATTCATTACAGGACAGATTCTCATAGAAGCTTTACCACCACTACTTGTACTTGAATGAGAAAAGAAATGGAACAGTGGCTCAAAGTTTGAAATGTTGGTAAATGTAAAGATATAGGATCCATCATTAACGTTACGAAAGGAGTTATTTCTAATGTCCATATCCAAGAAAATCCCTACTTGATATAACTGGAGATTCACCCAGAGGGCAGTCCAAGGTGTGGTGCAGGCCCAGAATTAGCTTCCCCTTCTCAAACTCAGTGCACAGAATCTCAGCTCTGAAGATAGCTGTATGTCTCTTTGCCAGTGAACAGTTTCTTTGCAAAGGCCCAGATCCCATTCTTTCTTTTTCTCATATACACCTCCCATTAATGGCACCCAGAAGGTAACTGAGAGGAAGCCCAGGGGACAAATTAAGTAGCTGAATCTTTCTTCAGATTCTTTCAGCTTCTATTTGATAATCCCAAATTGGAAAATGCTCAGTTCATCAGAAATGATGAGAAATTCATTGGCTGGTCATCGTCCAAGATCATACCCACTTTAATCTGTGGAAAGAAAAAATAGCATGTGGTTAGATTATAGGCTCACTCATCCCTTCTACTGCAATGGCTCATGCATCTCATTGACTTTAGTGTCTTCAATTTTGCTCTTTCCTAGAGAAATATCCTTGGTTTCCCTGACTAGTTCAAATTATCCTAAATATATTTGTAGGAACAAGGGCCTCTAATTCACCCTGATAATTCATTTATAATAAATAATGTGGTTGTATAATTAAATAGAGTTCTTCTATTTAATGTGTAAAATCCATTAATGCACAGACTATGAGTATAGCTTTCTCAAAAACTTAATTTATATGTTAGCTCATACCCTATCAAAATATAAACATCACATAGGTATTTTAATGAGAAAAACTTATATGTACTATGCATAACATTCAAATATTCATCTTGTATTTCTCTTTGCAATTTCCTTCTCCATTTCATATCATGACAAGGTAGTTGCTTTCCAGACTTCTGTTTTCCTAATGTTATAACAAAATAGGGAGTTAACACTGGGAGTCCTGAGTTGAGATGAGTTATCACATTAGAAGTCAAGATGAAAGAAGGGATTTCTTGGGCTTGAGTAGGGATATCTTTGTATCTTGGCAGGAATTTCAACCCAGAACATGCATGGTTTAATGATCAGTGAGGATACTTGGAGAAGAATTGCCTTGTGGACTGCCAACATCTCCAACCAGAGTCAGTTATCAGGATTTCAATACAGAGAGGTTTGTCCTAAGGCAGTCATATGAACTAAGCCAATGAGATCCTCAGAAATGAACCCTCTGGACCAAAGACCCATTATTCCACTTGACTACCTAATGGCTTGGCTTAGGAGAAGACAATAGGACTTCCTGACACACAAACATGTAATGGCAAGGATTAAGAATGTCTGGGCCAGGTTTCACCACCGCAAATTCAGGTTTTCATGAAGCAACAGTAACCTCAATGTGAATATAAATTCATTTTTTCAGTTTATATTGTGGAATGGGATATGTACCAAGGCACAATATCATATTCATGCCCAAATCAGCATCTATAAATTATAGGACACATTCTAACTGACATGAAGAATTAATAAAAAAGAAGATAGGTTTTGGCAACTTGAAACATTAGAATGAGACTGGGTCCAAGACTCTGGTAAGACTTGTTTGGCAGTCTGATTTTAGAACTATTATATATATATAGTTTTAAATAAATAAAAAATATATTTGTATAAAAAATAACTCACATTTAAGATGTCATTTGAATCAGGCATTATTTTGTGTATCACAGTGTCAGTGTGGGAAACATTTGCAGCAGTGCTTAGGTCAAGAATCTGCAACTGGACCTAAATGTGTATGAAAAACACCAACTTGTGTTTTGACCACCCTTTGCTAAGTGAGCCTGAGCACTGGGATAGAACCTTTCATCATAGTGGTTGTCCAGACTCAGTGTGTATTAGTATGACCAGGACCTTTTAAACACTGCACATTCCCTGTCCTCACAGGCTGAGAGAGTGTCAGATTAAGTAGTTTCACGATCTTGATGGTGAAAGTATAATCAGAAATTCAGAATCTCAGTTTGAGCAGTCTTAGAGAATCAGATTCTGCACTTAAAAAGGCATCAAGGTAATTTAGTGAATATTCAAGTTCAGAAGCTATGGTCTAGGCCAGTGCTGCCCGACAGAAATATAATGAGAGCCTCATGTTTAAATTTCAAAGTTTGTTGTTAATTTATTCCAAAAAGTAATAAGAAACAGGAAAAATTATTTTTGCATCTCATTTCACTCAATATACCTATATGTTATCATTTCCACACCTGGCTTTAGCCATTTTTTAAGAACTCAATTGTCTGTGGTGGCTACCATTATTGCAGAGCATAGTTCTAGAGCATGGACTAAATATTATATCTTCTTAAACATTTCTATTGGTTCCATTGCTTAGAGAATAAAAATGTTAGGTACCAGATTTTAGCTAATTCTTGTATTTAATGGAGATTATTTGTAGCAGTTGCTTATTTCAGTGCCTTTTGTGGTAAGTACAGGAGCTTGTACAGATTCCTTACCTTGAGTATAAGTCAGCCAAAGGGATGCTGATGGAAAATACCAGAAATTGGTTGGTTTTCATAAAAGGTATTTATTTGGGGTAGAAGCTTACAGTTACCAGGCCATAAAGCATAAGTTACTTCCCTCACCAAAGTCTATGGCCACGTGTTGGAGCAAGATGGCTGACAACATATGCCAGGGTTCACATTTCCTGGGTTCCTCTCTTCCCAGGACTTGCCTGTACCCAGGTTCAGGCTTGTGTCTCTCCACAAGGTGAGCTGTAGACTATCAAGTGAACAGCTCATCTCTTTTCCTGGAGCCTTCTCTCCTTCGTCATGACCAAGTTCCTCTGTGTACTCACTTGCTGGGGATCCAGCATTAAATCTCAGCATCAGAACTCCAACATTAAAACTCCAACTCTGACATTTGCCATATCTTTTATCTTTGATTCCCCATTGACCAAGGGGCGGGGCACAACACCACAGACATGGCCCAATGAAAGCCCAAATCATAAGTTAATCATGTCCAGATAAACAGGCCAGTTTACAAGCACAATCCAGTATCTTCTTTTTGGAATTCATAACTATGTCAACCTGCCAAAATGCTATACCTTGGAACTTCAACATCCTTGGGTTCACTTACAGATTAGCTCTCACATAGGTCTACAGTTCCATGACCTTGGAAATCAGTTTCCTTAGCTGTCTTTTTGCCCCCATGTCACTTTCCTGGAAGACTATGGATCAAAGTGAGTACAGTAAGCCTTCCCCTTCAGGATCTTTCTGCAGTGAGCCAGTGCAGTTGAGACAGCACATGTATCCATATTTCATGTGCATTAGTCTTTTAAGATAAGTCATGCAGATAAGAATTTTACTTATTTCTTTAACATATTTCACCATTGGTACTGTGTTTGGAAAATGTGCATGATAGTGAATTTTCTGTAAATTCAATGACCTAGTCCTTGAGTCTGTTTCATCATGCATTGCATATTATAATTGTATATATCTTAATATCATTCCCAGGCCCATTATTAGTGATAAGGGTAAAATATAAATGTAAGAGAAAAAAGGTTGTGATATTCTGATATTTCAAAATGCTAATTGGAATGTAGATCATGTTTTGGCATTCAGTTTTGACTTGTGGTGCAGAGGTCTAGACATAAACTGCTGCATATTGTAGTCACAATCCCCTTGGGGCTCTTTAGCACCTGAGAAGTGACTTTTCTAAACTGAAATGTGCTGTGAGTGTAAAGTTCTAAGACATAATAGGAAAGAGAATATGTAGACTATCTCATTAAGAATTTTAAATTTGATTACTTTGAAATAATACTTTTATGCAAATTAAAATGAATTTGCCATGTTTCCTTTTACTTCCTTCACGTTGGTACTGGGTAAATTATAGTTACACAATTGTGTCACATTTTATTTCTCTTGGACAGTGCTGGTCTAAATTTAGAGATCCTCCAACTCCACCAGCAGTTCTAACCTGATGTGGCAAATACTCAGAGCAGCAGTTGAAAGGTTGAAGAAATCAATGGCAGAAGCTCAATTCACCATTATTTTGTAGAGTCACCCACAGTATGATTTCATTAAGGAAGATAGAAATTATGTCATTTCTTGAGCCTGGGTATCAAGGATTTCCTCTGTTGTCAAGCTCCTTTTCCTGATGGCTCAGCAGTGTAGTGAGTTATAATAGAGAGGATTTTTATTGGTGAGGGTCCCTTTGCCAAATTAACCACATCCTATCTTTAACTCAGTCAAATTTGGATTCATTTGTGGCAGGAATTATATTTTTACTCACGACATAGATGACACAAACAAAGGTTTTATCCTAATAGTGATTTTTGCTTCTATTATTTCAACAAAGTATTACCTTATTGTCATTGAAGATGAGATATGGCTTTTGGTTATAAAATTTGGTATTAGGGCAGAAACATTTAAAACAAAATATTGGCATAATTATTCATCCTTGTGAAATAATGGAGCTACTTTCAAATAGTTTTTGCTCATACAAGTAAAACCATCTCAAATTTAGATTAAGAAAATGAGTTCAACATACTCCAGGGTCTTTCATAAAACCACATCAATAGGATAGTCACTTCTTCAAAAGGGCTTTCTTTCCAGGAGTCCAAAGATCCTCTATTAGAAGTTTGGTAAATAAGCTCCAAAATTGTTCCTGACAATGTCAGTCAATCAAGAACAAAATTTTTATTTGTTACATACAGTAACAAAACCAAAGATATTTTTATAAGGTTATTATTTCTGCTACATCACAACTTATAAAAATGAGATTGATTTCATTTTAAACCAGTAATCAAAAACAATTCCTCTTAGTTTTAGATGACACATAGTTGATCAGGTGTAAATGAATGAATAAAAATGATATCCTAAGATTAAAAAAATGAGAAATACCAAAAGAGGCTCAAAAGGGATTAGATTACACTCTGGTGATTAAATTACATTGTTTTCCATTTAACCATTTCCAGAAGAACAATTGCTTGTTGGTGCTGGAAACACTTATCAATTTATTCTAAAGCAAGGGGAAATGTGTTTTCCCCAACATAATACCAGTTCTCAAGTACTCTTGACTCATTAAGGCAAAATGAAAAATACAAAAATCTAATAAAATTTGTAACTAATATTTCTTAGAAGTCGTTTAACATTGCCCTTCTCCACTGATTTAGAGATACAATATTGGGTCATCTAAGCATGGAGATATATGAAATTTTTATTTCTTATCTTACTATTTAAATTTTTAAAATAATATATCTGTAATTACTTATAGGATGTTGTCATATTTGGGGACATGTTTATTTTCAAGTTTATGGTGTCATTGACTCTTTTATTTTAAATATATATATATTTTAAAAGATGCAAAGATTGCATAAATGCTACACAAAAATTCAGGGATTCCCACGTTCCCCACATCCCACACCTCCCATAACATCCCACATAAACATCTTTCTTTAGTGTCGCAAATCACCTGCAATGGATAAACACATCCTGGGGCTTTGCTACTGAGCATGAACCATAGTTCACATTGCAGACCTCACTCTCGCCCACACAGTTCTGCATGTTATATGCTGATGTAAGATAGCCTATATCTGTTACTTTAATGTCACTTAGGATAATTCCCAAATCCTGAAAAAGCACCTGTATTACAACTGCTTTTCCATTCCCTGCCCTAAAAGGATGTAGTGGCCACTGGCTCCACCTCACTGTTGTAATTTCTTCAATTGCTTGAATCACAAAATGACTACAACAGAATACCAATAAGTCCACTCTAGACAATAGCTCTTCCCACAATCCTGAGGAGTTTGGGATGGTGATGTCCACTCCACCTCCAAGTGAGAGGGGGATTTTATCCATTAATACAATGGATGGCATTATCCTGCCTGCAGCTGCAGCCTCTCTGCATTCCCTGGGATGGACATTGTCCATCATCATCTCCTCACCAGGTGATTTGGATGAGTCCATTGAGCTGTAAAGTAGGACATGCAGCTCCACTGAGATTCCAGACACAGCTGGCACATGGGCAGGCCAGAGGCTCCAGTCTCTGGAAGTACACATACACACTCCAGCATCACATATAGGTTTGAATAGAAGGGACTGACGGACCAAGTGCAGGGAGGACTTATTTGAGTCCAACTCTCTCACTCTCAGGAGCACAGATTCCAAAGTCGAGCCCACTGATAAGGCATCAATCTGTGGAGCTATCCCCCCTTATATAGGACCTGGTTGTCTCCAGAGCCCTCAGGAGCCCCTCTGTGTGGGGTGATATACACTCTGGTGTTCTATGAGATCCTACTGAGTTGTGCATAAGCGTTACCTCTGGGATGACTTCACGACTCTCTTTGAAGTCTTTTAGCCCCATGAACTCACTTGTCTTTACATTTTTCCCCTTTTATTCAGGATCTTTTTTCCAGTCATATTGCCAGTTGACACTTGGTATTAATCCCTCATTGCCAGGGAGGCTCATCCCCGGGAGTCATGTCCCATGCTGGGGGGAAAGGAATGCATTCATATGCTGAGTTTGGCTTAGAGAGAGGCCACATTTGAGCAACAAGGAGGCTTTCAGGTGACAACTCTTAGGCACTGCACAACTGTAGGCTAAGTTTCAATTACAAGAGCAAAGACTCATAAGACTAGTCATCAATAATAAGAACCCATCAATGGACCATCCTCCTTTGCCAGACACTGCCCCTGCTTGCAGGGGACTGTTTTTGCTCCCTTGGAGAAAGTGGCAGAGCTCTCCAGGCTGGGAAATCAGTATTCCCTCATTTATTGAGTGATTGTCTACCAACTGTGAACATGCCCCACCCCTTGATCATTTGAACAATTTTATATATCTTTCATGTATATTCAGGTGAAATTCCTCCAATGAAACCCCCATCCCAGACACCCCCACAAGTGATCCTCTGCTGCCCCCATTGTAACCCTTCTGTGATCTCAAACTTCCTTGACGAATATAATATAATATTCAAATATAATATAATATAATATATAACATAATAGCCAAATACAATTAATAGGAAAATGACATAATAACAATAAGTTGAAATGTAAAAGATAAAATACATGGAAAATCAGAAAAAAAAGCCTAAAAATTAAATTAAATTAAAGGACTGGGACATTCAAAAAATGGGAAAAAACAAAAAAATATTAAAAATATATAAAATAAAAAAATTATTATTATTTTTTTTTCCTTTTATCAATGCATTATCAGGTGCCCAGTCTGTACTATGGAACCTTGCCCCTCTCACTTCCCAATGTCTCCCAAATTTTCATTTAATTTTCAATGAAGTTTTAGGTCACAGAAAAGTCACACACAGAGTGTTAGAGACTCTAATATACCCACCCTCCTGTCCCTTTTCTCGCCCCGTATTAAAACCTTTATTATGTGGATGGTAGCATTATTATAACTGTTATACAGATAATGAAACATAGCTACTAAACATTGTCAATGGTTTAAAGCATAGTTTACAAATTAGACGGTACAGTTTAATAATTTTTGATGATATTTACCATGTCCAGTGTCCATTTCTGTAAGGTAATGAAAAACATTTCCCATGACCACTAAATACCCCCTGTTTGATCTTTTCTGTTCTTTTCTCCTCATCCCACTGGAGCACACAACACTCCTCTGTCTTGACTCATTGGATGACAAAATTCATAGTTACATGCACCAAGAGGTCTTTACATTCTGATTTTCCTCCCATATTAGGATCCACCCTTGTGCCTAAGAGACACCCACCTGACTGTTTCTGGGTGAATTGGTGCTCCCAAACATGGGGGTCCATCTCCTTCCTACTCACGTGTGGGTCTCCACTCCCTGACCCAACACATTATGACAGGATGAACACTCACGCACTCTCCAGAAGCCTACTCCAGATGCACCCCATCCTGAATGCTCCCCAACCTACACCCTAAACCAGTGACACTACCTTGTCATATTGCCATAAGATCATTTCCAATCCTGCACTTTCAACATTATACCCACAAATCCCATGTTCACCTAGTCCCCCTCCCATCTCTCCCCCAAGTATCCTGGGTATTCAAACCTGCCCTTCCTAATCTACCCACCTGTAAACCCTGCACAACCAAACCCATAATGTCACTAGCCAACTGTCCTACCCTTCAATATGCAACCATACCCTATCAATTTACCATAGATTTTGTCCATATGGGTGATGGCTTACAATCTTCTCTTCTCTTTCTCTCCTTTGTTAAACTATGTTTCAGACAATGGTTCTCAGAGACTGCTCACCTTCCTCAATTCAAATCAGTAAGGTCATATACTGTGCATTCTTCAATGCCTGGCTTGCTTCAGTCAACATAAGGTCTTCAAGATTCATCCATGTTATTTGGTGTTAGCACTTTATTCCTTCTTGCAGCTGAGTAATATTCCATTGTATGTATGTACCACATTTTGTTTACCCATTCATCTCTTGATGGGCACCGGGGCTGATTGCAACTTGTGTAATTGTGAACAATGCCACTATTAACATTGGTGTGCATATATCTGTTCGTGTCTTTGCTTTCAATACTTCTGGGTATATACCCAGCAGTGGAATCTCTGGATCATATGGAAAATCTATAGTTAGCTTTTGAGGAACTGCCAAACTGTCCTCCACAGTGGCTGGACCATTCCACAATCCCACCAGCAGTGGATGAGGGTTCCTATTCCTCCACATCCACTCCAACACTTATAGTTTGCTCCTTTTTTAATAGCTGTGATTCTGATGGGTATAAGATGGTATCTCATTGTACTTTTGATTTGCGTTTCCCTAATAGCTAGCAATGTTGAGCATTTTTTCTTGTGCTTTTTAGCCATTTGTATTTCTTCCATGGAGAGGTGTCTTTTCAGGCCACTTGCCCATTTTTTAAATGAGTTGTTTGTCTTTTTATTTTTGAGGTGCAGGATTTCTTTGTATATGCAGGATATTATGCTCCTTTCAGATATAAGGTTGCCAAATATTTTCTCCCACTGGGTAGGCTCCTTTTTTATTTTCTTAATAACGTCCTTTGAGGTGCAAAAGTTTTTAAGTTTGAGGAGATTCCATTTATCTATTTTTTCTCTTGCTGCTCGTGCTTTGGGTGTGAAGTTCATGAAACCATTTCCTATTACAAGTTCCTGTAGATGCTTCCCTACATAATTATCCAAGGTCTTTGTGGTATTGGCTCTTATAGTTAGATCTTTGATCCATCTTGATTTGATTTTTGTATAAGGTGGGAGATGGTATTCCTCTCTCATTCTTTTGTTTATGGATATCCAGTTCTCCAAGCGCCACTTGTTAAAGAGGCCATTCTCTCCTAACTGAGTGGGCTTGGTGGCCTTGTCAAATATCAGATGACTGTATATGTGATGATCTATATCAGAACTCTCAATTCGGCTCCATTGGTCAATAAGTCTATCCTTGTGCCAATACTTGTGGTTTTGAACACTGTAGCTTTGAAGTAGGTTTTAAAGTCAGGTAATGTGATACCTCCAACTTCCTTTTACATTTTCAATATGTCTTTGGCAATTTGGGGCTCTTACCTTTCCAAATATATTTTATAGTTATTTTTTCCATTGCTTAAAAAGTACAGTTTTAATTTTTATTCAGATTGCATTAAATCTGTAGATTAGTTTAGATATGATAGACATCTTGATGATGTTTAGTCTTCTATTCATGAACCGGGAATATTCTTCCATTTATTTAAGTCCTCTTTGATATCCTTTAACAGTTTTGTGTAGTTTTCTGTATGAAAGTCCTTTACATCTTTAGTTAAATTTATTCCTAGGTATTTGATTCTTTTAGTTACTATTGTAAATGGTATTTTTTTCTTGATTTCCTTCTCAGATTGTTCTTTATTGGTGTACAGAAATGTTACTGATTTTTGAGCATTGATGTTATAGCCTGCAACATTACTGAACTCCTTTAAAATTCTAGAAGCCTTGTTGTAGATTTCTCAGGGCTTTCTACATATAGGATCATGTCATCTGCAAATAATGAAATTTTTAAATCTTCTTTTCAATTTGGATGCCTTTTATTTGTTTTTCTTGCCTCAGTGCTTGAGCAAGTACTTCTAAGACATTGTTAAATAAGAGTGGTGATAGTGGGCATCCTTGTCTTGTTCCCGATCTCAGAGGGAAGGTTTTTCAAATTTCACCATTGAAGATGATGTTAGCTTTGCGTTTTTCATATATACTCTTTATGATATTCAGAAAGTTTCCTTCTATTCCTATCTTTCGCAGTGTTTTTATAAGGAAAGAGTGCTGTATTTTGGCGAACGCTTTTACTTCATCTATAGAGATGATCATGTTTTTTTTTTTTCCCAATCTGTTTATGTGGTGCATTACATTGATTCATTTTTTTATATTGAACCATTCTTGCATACACGGGATGAAACCCACTTGGTCATGGTGTATAATCCTCTTGATATGTTGTTGAATGCGATTAGCAAGTATTTTGTTGAGGATTTTAGCATCTAGGTTCATTAGAGAGATTGATCTGTAATTTCCCTTTCGTATGGTATTTTTGTTTGGTTTTTGTATTAGGGTAATGTTGGCAGTGTAGAATGAGTTAGGCAACATTCCTTCTACTTCTATTTTTTGGAAGAGCTTAAGCAGAATTGGTGTTAATTCTTCTGGAATGTTTCTTAGAATTCACCTGCAAAGCCACCTGGTCCTGGGATTTACATAGTTGGGAGGTTTTTGATAACTGAGTCTATCTCTTTACTTTTAATTGGATTGTTGAGCTCATCAAATTCTTCTTTCATCAGTGTAGGCTGTTTGTGAGTTTCTAGAAACTTGTCCATTTCCTCTAATTATCATTCTTCTTGGCATATAATTTTTTAAAGTATCCTCTTATGATATTCATTATTTCTGTGGGGTTAGTAGTGATATCCCCTCGGTCATTCCTTATTTTGTGTATTTGCATCTGTTCTCTATTTTACTTTGTTAGTCTGCCTAACGGTTGGTCAATTTTATTGATCTTCTCAAAGAACCAGCTTTTGGTTATGTTTATTTATCCTAGTGCTTTCTTATTCTTTATTTCATTTAGTTCTGCTCTAATCTTTGTTATTTCCTTCTTTCTACTTCCTTTAGATTTAGTTTGTTGCTGTTTTTCCAATTCCTCCAAGGGTGCAGTTAGGTCTTCAATTTTAGCTCTTTCTTCCCTTTTAATATATGCATTTATGGCTATGAACTTCCCTCTCAGGACAGCTTTCACTGCATCCCATAGGTTTTGATATATTGTGTTGTAATTTTCATTAGTTTCAAGGTAGTTTCTGATTTCATTTTAGATTTCCTCCTATACCCACTGTTTGCCTGATATTGTGTTGTTTAACTTCCATATTTTGTGCCTAACCTGTTTCTCTGACCCTTAGTGTTTTCCAATTTCATTCCATTGTAGTCAGAGAAATTACTTTGCATAATCTCAATCTTTCTGAATTCATTGAGAGTTGTTCTGTGGCCTAGCATGTAATCTATCTTGGAGTATGATCCATGTGCACTTGAGAAGAATGTAAATCCTACTATTTTTGAGTGCTGTGTTCTGTATATGTCTATTAAGTCCAGGTCCTCTAATGTATTGTTCAGAGGCTTTGTTTCTTTATTGATTTTCTGTCTAGATTTTCTGTCTAATGATGATAATGGTGTATTAAAGTCCCCCACTATTATTGTAGAGGCATTTATTTCTCCACTTAATTTTTCCAGTGTTTGCCTCATGTATTTTGATGCACCACGATTAGGTGCATTAATGTTATGCCTTTCATTTCTTCTTGAGAGATTACCCCTTTTACTAATATATAGTGTCCATCTTTGGCTCTTACAATAGTTTTGCATTTAAAGTCTAGTTTGTCAGATATTAGAATAGCTACTCCTGCTCCACCCCGTTTTTTTTTTTTGTTCCTATTTTTAGCTTGTAAAATTGTTTCCAGCCTTTCACTTTCAGCCTTCTTGAATCCCTGGGTCAAAGGTGGGTTTCTTGTACCCAGCATATAGATGTTTCATATTTCCTTATCCATTCTGCTGATCTGTGTCTCTTGAGTGGCAAATTTAATCCATTAACATTCAGTGTTCTTACTCATAATGAATTTCTTACTTCAGCCATATTTTCTTTGGATTAATGTATTTCATGTGTTGTTTTGTTTCTTTTTTTGTCTTTTTAGTTGTTTTTAACCTCTCCTCCAACTCTCTCTCCCTTGTTTTTTCCTTTCAACTTGTAGAACTTACTTTAGAATTTCCTGAATTGAAGGTTTCTTATTGGCCTACTCTTAATTTCTGTTTATCTGTGAATATTTTGAACTCTCCATCATTTTTGAATGCCACTTTTACTGGGTAGAGAATTCATGGCTGGGAAGTTTTTTTGTTTTAGTACTTTGACTATGTCATACCACTCTCTTCTTGCCTCCATGGTTTCAGATGAGAAATCAGCACTTATTCTTATTGTGCTTCCCTTGCATGTGTTTGTTCTCTTTTCTCTTGCTGCCTTGAGTATTTTCTCTTTGTCTTGAGCATTGGACATTTTGGCAAATATATGTCTTGGAGTTGACCTGTTGGGATTTACACTGTTTATGGTGCACTTTGCTTCCTGGATCTGCATATGCATCTCTTTCAATAGGGTTGGGAAATTTTCAGCCATTCTTTCTTTTAACACTCCTTCTGTTCCCTTTCCCTTGTCTTCTCCTTCTGGGATGCCCATAATGTGTATATTTGTGCCTCTTGTGTTATCAGTTATGTCCCTGAGTCCCTGCTGGAGTTTTTCTATCTTTTTGTCTATCTGTTCTACTATCTGTTTGATTTCAGTTGTATTGTCTTCCACATCACTAATTCTTTCCTCTGCCTGTTCAAATTTGCTGTTTTGTGAATACAGCGCCTTTTTGATTTCTTGCATTGTGCCATTGATTACCATTATATCTATTATCTTTTTACGTATGTTTACAGTTTCTTCTGTATGTTCTCCCAGTGTCTTCTCAATATTCTTAATTTCTTCCTTCACTGCATTAATTTGTTCCTTGACATTTTTTGGAAAGCTTTGATTCATTGTTCAAAGTTCTGCATTACTTCCTGGATTTTATTTTGTTCATTGGACTGGTCCATGTCTTCCTGTTTCTCAGTGTGGTTTGTAAATTTTTCTTGCTCTCCATTCTTCATTTTATCTTGATGGATTTATTCCGCTGATTAGCTTCTCTTTCTGCTCTAGAGTAGAAGAGAATTCTAGAGTATTCAGCTGGTGGTTCTGCATGTGTGTTAAGTTTCTCTTTGACACTTTTTCTTAATTTATCTCCTTGCTTCTTTCCATGTTACCTTGAAGGCAAAAAATTAGGGCCAGAGGATTCCAAAGATATGAGAAAGGAACAAGGATTATAGTAATATTGATAAAAGTTAGAAGAGGGGCCATATAAGACTTAGTGAAATGAATATTTAACTCATGTAGGCTGTGTAGAGTAATAGGAAAAAAAAATTGGATTACCTATAGTGGACTTGGAAAACAAATATTCCAAATATCAAATATATATATATTCCTCTATTATGTATATATAATGATATATATTTAGAATGCTAGAATGATGAACAGGGAAAGAAAGATTAAAGAAAGGGCTGTATGGAAAACGTTAATATTAATAAAAGAAGAAAACAGAATAGATAGAATAGAAATTGACACCCTTAAGTTTGGGGCTAATAAAAAAAAACATAGTTTGTAAGAACCACAACAGAAAGCAGAAGGCAGAAAGATGAAGGATGGAGAAAAGATAGCTTGGAGACATAATCAATATATACAGAGAATGGGAAATCACTGAAGAAGAAGCACAGCAAAGAAGAGACAAGCTAGCAACACTGAGCAATCCATGCCATCGAGCTGCCACAGAGAGATGTCCCCAAGGATCTCATTCCATGTGCCCACAGCACAGTCCTCCAGGCAGGGCCCTGTTCCCAATCAGCCATCCTCAGAGAGTGAGTCAGTGAATGCTGTCCTTAACCAGTGCCATTTTGCCTCTTGCCATTGACTCTTGCTCATGAAATATTTATCCTTAATGTGTTTTGCATTTGTTTTAATCCCATCTTAAGCAGGTGTTATATTCTTTTATACCACCAGGTGGTCTTAGTTGTTGAAAAGTTCAACCCCATTGTTTTGGTTATGTGTCTAATAATTTACCAAGAATTTCCCAAAAAATATCCTTCATCCTGGAATCACATTTATGTTCACTCCTTGGATTAGAGAATTTTCCATTAAAAAGAAGAGAAAAGCAAATTAGTTTTCCCAGCCCACTCAAGGGGCTGTCTTTGTATCTGTTACTGTCAATCCTTTTCCATTTGTTGCCTTGAACATAAATGAACTTATCTCCCTCTCCCTGAGCCAGTGATAGAGCTTTCTTTGCCCTTTCTTATTGTCAGTTGTACTTTGGCTCTCTGATATTGGAAGGATTCTATATTTCAAAATCTTACTTACCAATGTTATATTCTCCACCTCCAGTCCTTGCTTACATGTCGTTGAACCAAGAATCAAGTAGCTGGAAGCCTTCTACTCTGATCCCGAGTTCTTATTCAAGGTCATGATGGCAGCATTCCTGACTGAGTTCTAGTGACTCCCTGACTGAGTCTAGTCATAAAGAAACGTGAAAGGCAAGGAATAATGAAGGAAATGTTTTAAGTTCCTTTTCAAGATTGAGAATGGAATTTGAGATTGAAGAGACATGACAACTAAATGCAATATAACATTTCAGTCTCTTTGGAGATATCCCTGAAGGACAGTGATGAAAGGAAATCCTCCCTGCAGGCAGAACTTTGAGGAGTGCCTCAGATTGTTCATTTTGTTTGGAAGGAGATTGGATATCAATTTCAAGGCTGTAGTCAATGGTTTGGATGGATTATCAAGAACTTGGAAGGAACATTGCTGGCAAATCATTGGCAAGAAGTTCTGGGAAATTTACTGAATGTCATTCATGGAATAAAATATGCAATGTTCTAGAGAATAGGAGAGGAGTTTGTTGGACACCATTATTCTCCTGTATGACACTGTATTAGTCTCCCACGGCTGCTGTAACAAATTAGACAGACTGAATGGCTGAAAACAACAGAAATTTATTCTCTTAGTTGGGTAGTCCAGAATTCTAAAGGCAATGTGTATTCAAAGCCATACTTCTCTGAAAGCTTGACAGAAAAATCCTTTCTTGCATCTTCCACCTTCTGTTGGCTCCCAACAATCCTTGTTGTTCCTTGAGTTGTAGATGCATCACTCCAATCTCTGCTTCCATCATGACATGGCCTTCTTCCTTGTGTGTCTGTATTTTTTTCCTCTTCTCCTTAAAATTTATTCACTGGATTTAGAATATTTTATATCTAAGGCTTTTGAAGTTCAGGTTAATCATGGGAACTGCAGGAATATTATTCAGCCATAAAAATGAATGAAATACTGATATGTGTTACAGCATGGATGAAACTTAAAAACATTATGCTATGTGAAAGAAGCCAGACAAAAAAGGACATACATTGTTGATTTCATTTATATGAAATATTCAGAATTGCTAAATTCATAAGACAGAAAACAGATTTTTATTTGCTTTAGGAAATGGGGAATAACTGCTTAATAAGTATGGGCTTTCTGTGTGTAGTGATAAAAAATTTCCAGTGCTAGAGTGTGATAATGGTTGCACAACATTTTGAAAGTAGTTCATCCCTCTGAATTATAGAATTTTAAATGGTTAAAATTGAAAATTTCCTGTTCAGTGAATTTTACAAAAATAAAATATATCTTTAGCTTTTTTGGAATTGTCTCTTTAATTATTTACTTCTGTCAGCTTTTGCTTAACACCTTTTGAATGTTGGACCTTTGTCATTTACATATTTATTTTTCCATCTTCCCAATGAATTGATCCTTTTTTCTTAATTAATATGCCTTTTTACCTGGAAAATTTTTCCTCTAGAAAACTAATTTTATCTGATATTAATATTGCCTCTACAACATTTTTATGTTTTTATTGTGTAAGGTATACACATATAGTCAAACAATTTCCTTTTATTCAGTGGATCTTTATAATTAAACAATGTTGTATATATGCATAATGGTTGCATTATGTTACTTTGTGGTATGCTCTTCATAACTTGTTTTGGGTTGTTTCTATATTTTTAGAATTTTTTAAAAAATTTCTCTCTTGGATTTTTCAGGCCTGCCCACATTTTTTCATAATTGACTGTTCTAGGGATTTAAAATTTCCTCTTAATGTTCACAGTCCACTTAGGGTTATCATTTCTCTACTTCATGTAAAACACAGAAACCTTCCAACAATGCAGGTCTATATACCTCCTGCTTTGATTTATTCACTATATTTATTTTTTCTCTCTTTTCATTTAAACCTATGAAATGTAACCAATTTTCATTATTCAATGTCATGTAATTTAATGAATTAGTAAAATTAATTTTTTTATTAACCCAGACATTTAACATTTCTGATCATCTTTATTCTGTATTGAGTTTCCATTTGCTATCATTTCCATTCAACCTGAAAAACTTCACAGTGCAGGGTGTGATGACAAAAAAGTACTATTTTTTTAAAAAGAGCTTTTTTTTGCTCTCTTTTTGAAGTATATTTTACAAGAAATGAATATGTAGAGAAAAGCTAAAATTGCAATACTCTTTGGCCTCACCCCTCTCTTCTTTCCACCACACCCTTACTGCTTTCCACTGAGAGCACATGAATTCTTGTCTTAAGAACCTCTGGGAATCTTACCTCAGGTATCTATGGTTCCTCTCTGTGCCTGGAGATTCCCATGAGTCTATTGATAGTGAACATTTCAATTATTTCATACTATTTTGCATACCCCAACACACATTTAATGAGAGGTGGGTCTTTTCTTAAATCAGTTCACAATGTGGAAGAGCTAGTCTCTTGAAAATCTTCTTCAATAATTCTTATAAATTTTTCTAAGAAATTTCCTAAAGTTTTAGTCTACAAAGAAGCTCTCTAAAAAGCCAACAGTTGGAACAATATATCCTTGGTATATGGAAATAACTTGTAATCAGAGTATCATTAGCTAATAATTGGCATTCTGTCTTTACAGTGATCAGGACTCTGTCACAAGAAAGAGGATGCTAAATGGGAGAAGTAGAGGAAGGAATGATTGCACATATGAGATGTTACTGGGATCACACTTGAAACCAAACAGTTCCATTTCTATAGCATACAAAGCATGTTGTTGACCTACGTAAGTGAGCACAGGTGAGGAAACTTTAAGATAAACTTTGTTACAATAAAGAAAAGTTGCCTTTTCAATTCTGGATATTCTATTATTTATACATTTTCAATTGTTTAAACACACATACAATTTTACTTTAAATAGAAGGTACTCTTCCCTTATCACTTTGAAAATTACACAATTTGGACATATGAAAATATCTACTTAATTTATAGCCTAAACAGTGCATTAAGTTGTTCTTACAAAAATTGAAAGAAAAATATTGAGAAATTGAGCTGAGAATTCAGGATAATGTTAGAGGAATGTAAATATAAACATAGGACAAAAAACAATAACCATCAAGAAAATTTAGTATTTAAAATGCAATTTCTTATCCTTTTTTTTTTTTTTTTGCCTGGCAAGTATTTATTCATGTAGCAGCTTCACCAATAAATTGGTTGTCAGTCTTCTGTAATTATTTTTTTAATATACTTAAAAAAATATTTTTTTAAAAATTACAAAAATGTAACACAAAATATAGAAGATTCTCATATGCCTCACTCCTTAGCCGTCTCACATTTTCCCACATCAACAACATCTTTCATTATTGTCATATGTTTTCCACAATTGATGAACAAATTTTGGAGCATTGCCACTAAGTGAAGATTGTAGTTTACATTGTAATTCATATTCTCTCCAGCACATTTTTGCAAGTTATTACAAGATAAATGATGGACTGTATCTGTCATTGCAATGTCATTCAGAATAATTCCCAAGTCCCAAAAATGCCCCCTATATTACACCTAATCTCCTCTCCCTCATCTTAAAACCTCCAGTGGCCACTGCCTCCACATCAATTATATAAGTTCTTCCATTGCTAGAATCACAATAAGTGCGTAGTAGAATACCAGGCAGTTCACTCTAATCCATATTTCATTACCCAATCTGGAGGATTCTGGGATTGTAATGCCCACTCCACTTCTAATTGAGAGGGAGCTTAAGTCCCATATGGCTGATGGATGGGACTCTCTTGCTTGCAGTTCTGGACTCTCTCGGGTCCTTGGTATGGTGGTTGTCATCATCATCTACTTTTTAGTCCTGGATGAGTCCAATGAACTGGAGAGTAGGTGTTGCAACTCCATTGAGGGTCAGGACCTAGCTGGCACATGGAGAGCCCACAGATTCAAATCTCTTGGATGTACACCTACCAACTCCAGCATCAACTCTAGGTTCAAATAGAAGGGACAGAAGAGCCATCTGTATGGAAACCACAACTGAATCCAATTCTGTCACACTGGGGAGCACAAATCCCAAAGTGGGTTCACTGGCAAGGAACCAAACTCGTGAGCTATCTGCTCTGACCATAGTACCTGAGTGCCTGCAGAATGCTTAGGAGCCCCACTATTTTTGGTAATGTCTAAATTGGCAGTCAATGAGATCCTCCTGATAAGTGCATAAGCTTAACCTCTGGAATGACCTCCCAACTCACTTTGAAGTCTCTTAGCCCTATATACTCATTTGTCTTTTCTTTTCCCCCTTTCGGTCAAGGTCTTTTTCCAGTTACATTGCTACTTGGTGCTTCGTAGTAATCCCTCAGAATTTGGGAGGCTCATCCCTGGAAGTCATGTCCCATGATGGGCAGAAGTTATTGCAAATATATGCTGAGTTTGGATTATAGAGAGGCTTCATTTGAACAAAAAGGAGGCTCTCAGGAGGTAACACTTAGGCACCCTATAATACTAGGCTAAGTTTCAATTTCAGGAGTAAACCTTCATTAAAACAGTCATCAATATCAAGGGCCCATCAATAGACTATCCTCCTTCACTCGCCATTTCCTCTGTACTTGGTATTCCATTAGAGAATGTGACAGAATTCCACAGGATGGTATTTCAATATTCTTTTGGTTATTGTGTGAAACTCCACCTACCATGATAATGTCCCATGAACTTTTGAACACATTTATATTCCTTATATGTATACCCAAGTGAACCTCCTCTCATGTATCCCACATCATTGACACCCCACACAAATTGTCCTCCCCTGCCATAGTTGTAACCCTTCTGTGATCCAAAACTTTTTTAAAAATGAAGGCAATAAAATAGGCAAATACAATTAATAAGAAAATGAAATAATAATAATAGTTTTAAAAGTAAGAAATGAAATACAAAAAAGTTAAAAAATAAAAATAATAAAAACTTGGCATAATAAAATATAATGAAAAAATATACAATAATTATTTTGATATTTTACCTTTCATCACATTTTACCTTTCATCTGTTGCCCTGTCTGTAGAGTGACATTGTCTTCCATTTATTCCCCCAGTGTTTCAGTTTTTTCATTTTGTCTTCAAAGAAGTTTTAGGTCACAGCAAAGTCATGTACAGAATATAGAGCATTCCCATATATCCAACATCCTCCCCTTCTTCCCCCTCCCTTATTAATAACATTTTATAAGTGAATGGTGCATTTGAAATATAGCTACCAACCATGGTCAAAGGTTTAAATAATGGTTTACATTTTGGACCATACACTTTTATAAATTTTAATGAAACTTAAAATGGCCTATATCCATCATTACAAGATCATGTAGAATACTTTCTTGACCTTCAAAATGCCACCTGTTCCATCTATTCTATTCTTCCATCCCCCTCCCCTCAGGACCCACAAAAAACACCAGACTTCCCTCTTTGCAGGACCAGATTCATAGTTACTTGCAATGACAGTGAGGGCTTCACACACTGATCTCTACTCCCCTATTGGGTGCCACCTATGTTCTTTAGAGACTCCAGGCCCTCTATTTGAGAACATAGTGAACCTCCCCATGATGGGAGTCCAGCATCTTCCCTCTCATTTTATGGGTCGCCAACCACTGATATAACACACTTTTTCAAGATGAACACTCGCACACTCCCTAGAAGCCTGCCTCAGGTGTACCCTGTCCCGAATACTCCCCACATACAACACCATAAACCAATTACCCTACCATGCCTTATTGCCAAAAGAGCATTCCCAACATTGTAGTTTCAACCAAGTACCCATCAATTCCCAGTGTTCACCTGCTCCCTCCTCCAACCCTTCCCCCAGTTCCATGTACAGTCCAGCACCCCTCCACACCCTAACCCCTCACATACTTGCACCTCCTAATTCAATAATATCACTGCAACACTGTCATGTCCTTCCACTGCATAACTATACACATCCACCTTATCAGAGATTTTGCTGATATGGCCATTGGCTCACAGCCGCCTTCTTTCTTTGTATTTCCTGTAAACTTTTCTTTGAGACTCCAGCTTTGTGAGTTTACTCAGTTTTCTTAATTCATATCAGAGAGGTCATATAATATTTGTCTTTCAGTGTCTGGATTGCTTCACTCAACATAACATCCTCAAGATTCATCCATGTTATTCCATTTGTTAATACTTTATTCTTTCTTACTGCTCAGTAATATTCCATTGTATGTACATACCTCACTTTGTATATCCATTCATCTGTTGAAGGGCATTTGGGTTGATTCCAAGTTTTGGCAATAGTGAATAATGCTGATATGAACATTGGTGTGCATATATCTGTTTGTGTCCTTGTTTTCAAATTGTGTGTGTAATACATATCCAGGAGTGGAATTGCTAGATCATATGGCAGTATCGTATTTAATTTTCTGAGGAATCGCCATACTGTCCTCCACAGTGACTCCTCCATTACAAATTCTCACCAGCAGTGGGTGAGCATTCCCATTCCTCATCCTCTCCAACACTAGTAGTGTTCTATTTTTTTTAATAGCTACCAGTCTAATGCATGTAAGATGATATCTCATTGTAGTTTTGATTTGCATTTCCCTAATAGCTAGTGATGTTAAGAATGTGTTCATGTACATTTTAGCCATTTGTTTTTCTTCTGTGGAGAAGTGTCTAGTCAAATCACCTGCCCATTTTTAAAATGGGTTGTTTGCTTTTGGCTTTTTTATTTTTTTTTGATGTGTAGGATTTCTTTACATATGCAGGGTTTTAGACAACAATCAGATAAATTGTTAACAAATATTTTTCCCATTGAGTGGGCTGCCTTTTCACTTTCTTGACAAACTCCTTTGAGGTGCAAAAGTTTTTAATTTTCAGGAGGTTCCATTTATCTATTTTATTCTTTTGCTGCTCAGGCTTTGGGTGTGAAGTCCATGAAGCTATTTCTTATTATAAGATCGTGTAGATGCTTCCCTACCTTATCTACCAAGGTCTTTATGGTCTTGGCTTTTATATTTAGATCTTTGATGTCTCTTGAGTTAATTTTTATGTAAGGTGTGAGATGGTGCTCCTCTCTCATTCTTTTGGATATGGATATCCAGTTCTCCAAGCACTATTTTTGGAAGACACCATTCTCTCCAATTTGAATTGGTTTGGTGGCTTTGTTTAATATCAGTAGACTCTAAATGCAGGGGTCTATATCGCAACTTTCAATTTGGTTCCGTTTGTCAGTATGTCGATTCTTGTGCCAATACCATGTAGTATTGACCACTGTAGCTTTGTAGTATGTTTTAAAGCCAGGTAGTGTGATTTATCCCATTTCATTTTTCTGTTTCAATATGTCTTTGGCTATTTGGGATTCCATGCCTTTCCAGATAAATTTCATAGTTGGTTTTTCCAATTCAGAAAAAAATGCTCTTTTGATTTTTATTGAAATTGCATTAAATCTGTAGATCAGTTGGATAGGATAGTCATCTTAATGATGTTTAGTCTTCCTAACCATGAACAGGGAATATTCTTCAATTTGTTTGTCTTCTCTGATTTCCTTTAACAGTGTTTTATAGTTTCTGTAAACAAATCCTTTATATCTTTAGTTAAATTTATTCCTAGGTATTTGATTCTTTTAGTTACTATTGTTAATGGGATTTTTTTTCTTGATTTTCTTCTCAGATTGCTCATTATTGGGGTACAGAAATACTACTGATTTTTTCACATTGATCTGATAACTTGTGACTTCACTGAACTCATTTATAAGCTCTAGAAGCTTTTTGCAGATTTCTCAGGGCTTCCTATGTATAGGATCATGTCATCGGCAAATTGTGAAACTTTTAATTATTCCTTTCCAATTTGGATGCCTTTATATCTTTTTCTTCTCTAAGTGCTTGAGCAAGTACTTCTAATACAATGCTAAATAGGAACAGTATAAGTGGGCATTCTTGTCTTGTTCCCAATCTTAGAATAAGAATCTAGAATAGAATAGAATAGAACATAGAATCCATTGAATATTGTTAGCTGTGGGTTTTTCATGTATACCCTTTATCATGTTGATGAAGTTTCCTTCTATTCCTATCTTTTGTAGTGTTTTTGCCAGAAAATGGTGGTGTATTTTGCATCTAAAGACATGCATTTTCTGCATGTAAAGAGATAATCATTTGATTTTTTTTTTTTTTTTTTT
>JAQZBX010001202.1:0-86978 GCA_029593785.1 Cabassous unicinctus | reverse complement strand
CAGTTTACATTATGGTTTATGATTTGCACCACACAATTTTATAGGTTTCTACAAAATATATAACGGCTTGAATCTGTCATTGCAATATTGTGCAGAACAGTTCCAGTGTCTCCAAAATGCCCTGTTACACCTATTCATCCCTCTCCGTCCCCTCAGAACCTCTAGTGATGCGAATATTTTCACTGCCCTGATTTTGTGATAATCAGGGTAGGCTAAACATTCGCTATATTAGAAACCAGGCATGTATCACCAGACCTAGTTTTATTCCCTAGGTCTGGTTTTTAGAATGTTGGTGATAAACTAAGCCTGATTTATTGTATGACTATCCTGTATGGGAAAAGTCTGTAACTTTGGGTATCTTTGGTCAACCTTAAGAGATAAAGCAGGGGGACAGATGTGGCTAGGGTGGTTGGGCGTCCGTCTCCCATATGGAGGGACCTGGGTTCAACCCCCAAAACCTTCCGGTAAAAATAAAAGAAAGAAAAATATAGAAGGTGCTTTGGCCACCAGGCCCCGTGCACAGGTGTGCCGCTAGGCCCCGTGAGCAGGTGAGCAGTCAGGCCCTGTCCTCGGGTGCACCGTCAGGCCCTGCGCGCGGGTGCGCCACCAGACCCTATGCGTGGGCACGCTGTCAGGCCCCATGAGCCACGCAGCAAAATTATGACGTAACAGGAGAGTGACACAAGGGAGAGCCAAGACAAGACGCACCAAAAAACCAGGAACTAACGTGGCACAGGCGGTAGGACGCCTGTCTCCCACATCGGAGATTCTGATAATTGAATCCTAGTGAAGACAGGAGGAGAAGGATAAGAAGAAAGGGCAGGAAATGGACACAGAGAGCTGCCCGGTGAATGGACACAGAAACAGCAAAAATGGGGAGGGAGGGTGGTAAAGATGGGTAAAAGTAAGTAAATAAATAAATCCTTAAAAAAAAGTATAGGGGAGGGAGATATGGACTATAGTTACTAGTAATACTTTGACGATGCTCTTTCATGATTTGTTAACAAATGTTTCACAGCAATGCAGGGTGCTTGGGATTGGGGGGTGATGTGTGGGACCCTTGTATGATGTTATGCATGTTTGTTTTATAAGTTCACGATGTTTACTGAACACTTATAGTTTATGTGTGTTCATGTATGAATGATATACTTCAATAAATTGTTTTTAAAAAACCCCAAAAAACAAAGAAATTCTAGTGACCACTCTCTTTATATCAATGTTACAAGTTTTTCCATTACTGGAGTAGTAACAAGTCTAATTTAGTGCATGGGACATTCTCCCCTTATGTTTGTTCATTCTTCACTCTTGAGGATTTCGTAATGATGATGCCCACTGTGCTTCTGATTGAGAGGGAGCTTACATCCCATGTGGCAGATGGATGGAACTGTCTTGCTTGCAGTTGTAGAGACTTTCTGTTTTTGGGGATGGGCCTTGTCCATCATCATCGTTTTGTTAGTTGTCCTGGGTGAGTCCAATGAACTGGAGAGTAGGTGTTGGTTGCAACTCTCCTGAGATTCAGGGCTCAACCAGCATATGAACAGAATGAAGATTTAAGTCTCTGGGACATATATTTAATGCATATATGCTAATTATAGGTTCAAATAAAAGGGGCAGAAGAACCATGTATAGGAAAATTATAAATGCGTCTAAGTGATATGTAGGAGAGATAGGTTATCATATATTTCAAGGTAAGGCCCACCAATGGGGTGCTGATTTCTTGGGATTGTCTGCCCTGTTTATAGTGTCCATATGTCTCTAGAGCCCTCAGAAGCATCCCTGCTTGAGACACTGTTTACACTGGCGGTCAGCAAGATCCTCCTGAGATGTGCATAAACATAACCTCTGGAATGACCTGCTGACTCACTTTGAAATCTTTTATCTATGAAAATCCAGTTGTATGTAATAATTCCCCCTTTTGGTCTAAGGCCTTTTTCCAAATTCATGTCTAGTTGGTGCTTGGTAATAATTCCTCTGTGTTAGGGAGGCTTATCTACAGGAGTCATGCCCCACACTGGGGGAAAGGTAGTGAGTTTATTTGCAGAGTTTTGCTTAGCGAGAGGTTTGGGGTCAGTATTAAAGTATCCCTTTCATTCCTTATTTGTGTCTGCTCTCTTTTTTTCTTTTTCAGTCTGGCTAAGGTTTTGCCAATTTTATTGATCTTTACAAAGAACCACCATTTGTCTTTTTAAATTCTCTCTATTGTATTTTTATTCTCAATTTCTTTTATTTCTGCTCTAATCTTTGTTTTTTCTTCCCTTCTGCTTTCCTTGGAATTAGTTTGCTGTTCTTTTTCCAGTTCCCTTGTGCACTTAGGTCTTTGGTTTTAGCTCTTTCTTCTTTTTTAGTGTGCTTATGGATAAAAAAAAAAATTCTCTAAGCACTGCCTTTGCTGCATCCCATAAGTTTTGGTATGTTGTGTTCTCATTTTCATTCATCTCAAGATAGTTACTGATTTTCCTTTCAATTTCTTCTTTGACCCACTGTTTGAGAATGTTATTTAACTTCCATATTTTTGTGGATTTTCCAATTCTCTGCCTGTTTTTTATTTCAAGCTTCATTCCATTATGAATCAGAGCAGGTACTTTGCATGATTTCAATCTTTTAAAAATTTATTGAGACATGTTGTGACCCAACATGTGTTTTATCCTGGAGAATGGTCCATGTTCACTTGAGAAGAATGTGTATGCTGCTATTTTGAGGTGCAATGTTCTCTATATGTCTGTTAGTTCTAGTTCATTTGTCATATTATTCAAGTTCTCCGTTTTCTTATTGATTTTCCATCTAGATGTTCTATCTATAGATGAGAGTGGTATATTGAAGTCATCAGCTTTAATTGTAGAACTATTTCTCTCTTCAGTTTTGCCAGCATTTGCCTTATATATTTGGGGGTCCTATGCTTAGGTATATAAATAATTATGATTTTCATTTCTTCTTGGTGGATTGTCCCATTATTAATATGTAGAATCTTTTTTGTCTCTAACAACAGCTTTGGACTTTGATATTAGTATAGCCACCACAGCTTTCTTTTGATTACTTTTTGCATGGAATATCTTTTCCATTCTTTCACTTTCAACCTATTTGTGTCTTGGGTCTAAGTTGAGTGTCTTGTAAACAACGTATGTTTGGATCATGCGTTTTTATTCTTCTCCCACCCTGTGCGTTTTGCTTGTGGGGTTTAATCCATTAACATTCAGTGTTATAGTATAAAGGCAGTATTTACTTCACCCATTTTGCCTTTGGATTTTATACATCATATCTTTTTTTGTCCTTTTTTCTTTATTGCAACCTCCTTTTCTATAGAAAAAAAAGTGATCTTTTCCTCATTTCTGTTTCTGTATATTTTTAAAATACTTTCTGTGTAACCACAAAGAATATGTGGGTTTTATATTATACCACATACATTTATAATCTACTAATTTGAAAAGATACCAACTTAGCTTCAGTAGCATACACATATTCTGCTCTCAAATCCCTCTGTTTCTCCTCTTTATATCTTTTTTGTCCCCTTTTTACCACATTATATTTTACACTTCAGTATGAAGAAATATGACTTTTTTTTGGTCAATTGGATTCTGATTCTTGTATGAATTAAAGAGTAGAATTTTATATTGAGGACACAATACTATTGGATTTTGCATTTGCCCTTTCACTTACTTTCACTTTCATTTCTTCACACTATTCTAAGCCCCACCCTCTGCCTTTTCTTTTCAACCTCTAGAACTCTCTTTAGTAACTCTTGCAGGACAGGTCTCTTAATGAACTCTATCAGTTTCTATCTGTGAGTATTTTAAACTCTCCCTCAATTTTGAAGGACAGTTTTACCAGATAAAGAATTTTTACCTGGCAGTTCTCTCTCAGTACCTTCAATATATAATAACACTGCTTCACACCTCTAAGTTTTCTGATGAGAAATCAGCACTAGTCTTATTGAGGATGCCTTGTATGTGATGCATCTCTCTTCTCTTGCTGCTTTCAGAATTCTGTCATTATCTTTGCCATTCAGCATTCTGATTAGTACATGTCTCTGAGTAGGTCTATTAGGATTTATTCTGTTTGGAATTCATTGTACCTCTTGGATATCTATATTCATGTCTTTCATAAGAGTTGGGAAGTTTTCTACCATTATTTCCTCAAATATTCTTTTTGCTTCCTTTCTCATACCCATGTTGCATATTTTTATGAGCTTTGTGCTGTCACTCTATTTGCTGAACACTGCTCAATTTTTTTCTATTCTTTTTTCTATCTGTTCTTTTGACTGTATGATTTTGATTGATTGTCTGATCTTTTAGTTCACTGATTCTTTTGTCTTCCTCTAGTGTGCTTTGAATCTTTACTACTATGACTTTCATCCCCTTATTTCCTGTTATGTTTCTTTGTATACTTTCAAATTATTCTTTATGCTTATACATTTTCTTATTAATATCCTTTATCTCTTTATGCTTATTTTCCTTCATCTCCTTGAATTGATTTAGGAGATTTGTTTAAATATCTTAGATTAGTTGTTCCAGCTTCTGAGTCTCCTTTGAAGTTTTAATCTGTTCCCTGGCTTAGCCATATCTTCTTGTTTCTTAGTATGGCTTGTAACTTTTTGTTGATGTCTAGGTATGTGATTATCCTGATGAGATACCTCTGAAAGTCCATTTCTCCCTCTTTTCTCGGGTTTTATTGTTTATTGTCTTTGTGTTAAGGCTCTTCTTTGAAACTTGGTCTAACTTATTATAGACTGTTAGAAGAGCCCATGTTTAGCTGTTCAGATTTTCTAAACTCTTCTTCATCTGAATCTTGCCCTGGATATGCAGTACAATTTTTAAGATTGCACTTTTTGTATAACTGTTTCATGTCCAGGAGAGAATTTCCTTTCATCTGTTCCTTCTCCAGGAATCTTGATCTGTTCTGTTAGCTTTTGTGCAGACCTTTCTTCCTAGCTCATAGGATTTGTTTAAATTCTCTCCCTCACTCAGTACTCCTTTTTTCCTTACACTTTTCAGTTCTGAGACCCATCCTACCTTACAACAGCTTAACCCCACCCCACTTTTCTTTTCTTTGAGACTTTGATGCTTCTGGGGAGCCAGATGGCATCAATCTCAAAGTGAGTCACTTCAGAAAAGTCTGGTTTGCCTTTAGGTGTCCAGCTGTCTGACACTGATTTGAGTGGAGGCACAACAATTCTTATCAGCCTTTCTACAGTGGTCTCTCTGTCTTTTTTTTCCCTTGGGGGAAGCATTCCTCAGCTGCTTGAGTTCTGACCTGGGTCTCTCTATACTTAATTCCCTGTTCTGGATGTATATGCTACTGTGAGACACTCTATATTCTCTGTCTTCTGTGGAAGGCACTTGGACTCTGCTGCCTCTGTGTGACTCCCAAGCAGCACAGGACTGAGTGGAGAAAAGAGGGTATTGGGAACCAACAGTCCTGGGCAGAATTCTCCTACCTGAGATTTTTCTGTTTCTTTGACTCAGTGTTTGTGGAATCCTTCTCCAGGCTCTACCATCTTCCAGAGTTCTAAGAAAGTGGGATTTTTCCTTTTATATGCTAAACCTCTGGGGAAACTTTCTCAGGGATATCTGATATTACCATGTTGATGACATCACTCAAACATCTTATTTTTTTTATGTATTTCCGAATATAATGCAGAGATCAAAACACTATCCCTTAAATACTTTATCATTGGTATCATTTAGCTAGAGATCAAATTTGTTGCTTTTTCCTTTATTATATAAAATTTACATATAATGTAATGCACAAACCTTAAATGTTCCTTTACTGAGTTTTGAAGAATGCATTTACTTGCGTGCTCTAAATCTTAGCAGGATTATAATAATGGCTTTATCAAACTGTTTTTCTTATATGCATTTACTTTGTCATTTCTGTTTTCTCACTTAAATTTTAGTATGTTGCCATGTGAAGTTCTTTTTAAATGTTATTAATTGAGTCACATTTCTCTTTTATGTTTACTGTATTTTCATTCTGACCTATAATGGTCCACTCACCAAGACTGAAAAATTATTTATTATTTGCTTTCTGGAAACTACAGCTTAGGTGGGATCAGAGGTTCAGTGAAACTCTTCCTGTTTTATTTTATTTTTTGCTAAACACATGGAAATAGTCATTAACATTGCACACTCCCTCCTATATTCTAAGGAGTATGCAAAGTAAACATATTGTTCATGGCAACTAACCAAAAACAGAGCCAGTAGCAGCAGACAAATATAGAAAACTACAAGTCTGCGGGGATGCCATTGAAGAGGAACTTTGTAGACAGGGTAAATCTTGTGGCATCTTTCATAATGAATGGAAGACACCAGCTGGAAATGGGTACTCTAATCTTTCCTGAGCAAGACCAGATTTGGAGACTTGGGCCCAAACAAGGAGACTGAAACAAAAGTAGAATTTTACAATAAAATTTTGGGAAAATTTTCAAGTATGTACTGCATATTGAGGTAATAGTTGAACATGGAGATTCTTGTCTCCTTTTTGCCTGTAATATTCTGAGGGTAGGAAATTGTTGATGGAGCCTGTGACGGTTAGGCTTATGTGTCAACTTGGCCAGATAATGGTGTTCAGTTGTTTGGTCAAGCAAGCACTGGGATAATTGTAATCAAGGGAATTTCAGTGAATTGATTGCATATATGGCTGATTGCATCTACAATCAACTGAGGAGTTTGCAGTCAGCAATGAGTGACGTCTCATCTAATCAGTTGAAGGCCTTAAAAGGAAAAGTGATTTTGGGGTTCAGAGAGAGAATTCCCATCTCTACTTCAGATAGCCAGCATCTCTTGGGGAACTCATCAAGGACCTGCGTCAGAGTCCCTGGCTTGCAGCCTGCCCTACACAATTTAGACTTCTGATCCCCATAGTCTCATGAAACAATTTTATAAAATCTCATACTATATACAGATATCTCTTTTTGGTTCTGTTTCCTTATAGAAAGCTGACTAATATAGAGCCCATCACAATTCAATTTGAGGAGATAGTGAAAGAGGGGGCACCAATCAAACCCAATTCTAGGCATGTTAAGGAAATGTGAGCTTCTTGTGGTCGAGGTATAATCATATAATATGGCTAGTCCTCTTAAAGTTAGTTTTTTCCAAGGGGGCATACTGGCAGAGAAAGAGAGAAGAGATTTAGAGAGAGTGTAACAATAATAAAAGTTTCTGGGCTATAGCCTCATGAGCTGGGAATGAGGAGTGTGACAAGTATAGGTGTCACCCAAAATATTGAATAGTGCTAGGCAGGGATTCAGCCCATCCTCCAAAGAAGATACGATACAATCCAGGAAAATATTGAAAGTATTTGTGAGTCCATTACAACATAAAAGAGAACAACTGACATAAGATTTTAACACTTCCCCCTGACCCCTCACAACTGCTGCATTTTTCCTTAATGCCTCTTTCCCTCTGCCCTGATGCTGCAGAAGCCACCAAGAGGAGAAGGAGAAACAGGAAAAGAGAAAAGAAGAGAAAATAACAGGCCAAGTCTCTCTAACCTCCACCTCACCTCAACAATGTAGGTGCTTGAACCGCAAGTCAAGACTGACCTGAAATTGAGTGTAGAGAAAAAAGCATGAACTTATTTGAAATTCAAATTTTTAATTCGTTCACATGTGCATTATCATGGCTTAAGGTGAATAAAAATTAAGTTAATTGGACTCAATTTTTATAATTGAAATTTCCCAGAAAAATATTGTATTTTTTTTATTTATTGAATTTATGAAAGGTAGACATGGGCAATTTGGCAAAGCACATTAGAAAATAATGATAGGAGAAAAATAAAACAATTTAATTTTTGTACTCTAGTTCAATAAATCAGCTACATAAGTATATTTAATTATTTAATTCAGTGTTGGTTGTAATAATGAATATGACATTTTTCCAAATATTTAAATGTTTTTCCTAAGATTCATTTGCTGAATAAATAATTTTCTCTTTACTGCAAGAAAATGGCCACTTTACTACTTAATATGAACATGAAAGACTTCAGTGTTATAAGTGCCCCCCCCCACCAATTTTTAATGTCTCTATTGTTTTGTCAATGCTATACTGTTTTAATTACAATTGTTTTTCATATGTTTCATTATCTGGAAGCACAGGTCTGCACTAATTATTTCCCCCAGAATTTTCATGAAGCTCTCATGTTTGCTTTTCTGGATGTGTTTTAAAACTCATTTCATATAATTAAACAAACATTATTTGGGCTTTGTTATGGTGATGCTAAAATGTACGGATACATTTGTGGGCAATTATGGTCATTAAATGTTGAATATTTCTATCTAGAAACATTATAATTTTCAAATATTTTGCCTTTGAATAGAAATATGAAATAATATTTTACCCAAAAAGTTTCAAACAGGCATTCAAAAATGCTATTGTTTCATATATTTATTTTTCAATAAGCAACTCAGAGTCTATCTTCATCTAATATAATTTCTACATAATTTCTCTAATATAAGGTAAAGATAATGATTTTCATAAATTAAAGACATAATTTCCCATCTTTCTTTTTAGCTCTAATAATTTGTTATCCTATTAGATATTCTAAGTAGTCAATTTCAGTGTCTATCAATATGACTAGAATATCCCCTTACATCCAATACCCAGGTCTCTAACTATTGGGGGTTTATGTGAATCTTGATATAATTTTCTTCAATTATTTCTTCACAGTGATCTACATATCTTATTGAGGTTGGTGATGTTCTGCACAAAAATGTGTCACTCTGAGGGAAAGGGAGAATGAGTATTATGGGTCAAATAAGGATCTAATACATTCTTGATACATGTAGAATTTTTATTTTAGTGCATGACGAGAGGTAAGGATTTATCTTTATATTTTTCCAATAAGTTAATATTCCTAATGTTTTTTTTTCTTCCAACCACTACAGTTGGATATTGAATCATGTCTCCCACAAAAGCATGTTCAGATGCCAAACCTTAGTCCTGTGGGTAACCTATCTATAAATAGGACCTATGAAAATCTTATTAATTACAGTACACCTAAACTGAATGAGAGTAGACCTTAATCCAATATGGCTGAAGTTCTTATATGCAATGGAAATTAGACACGGTTGGAGAAGCCAGAAGCTTGAAGCCAATGGAACCCAGAAGAAAAAGAAAAGTCAGCATGTGCATTGCCATGTGTATTAGTCAGCCAAAGGGGTGCTGATGCAAAATAACAGAAATTGGTTGGTCTTTATAAGGGGTATTTATTTGGGTAGAAGTCCACAGTTACCAGGCCTTAAGCATAAGTTTCTTTGTTCACCAAAGTCCATTGCCACATGTTGGAGCAAGACAGCTACCGACGTTTGCCAGGGTTCAGGCTTCTTGGGTTCCTCTCTTCCTGGGGCTCTGTTTCTCTCTGGGATCAACGTCTCTGTTTCCTCCACAAGGTCAGCTGTAGACTAGAAGGTTCTCTAGGCTTTGCCTTTCCTCTACCAGGCCAGCTGTAGATTCTCAGGCAAATGGCTCATGTCTTTTCCTGGGGCCTTCTCTCCTTCCTCACGATCAAGCTCTCTTACTTCCCGGGACTCCAGCTCAAGACTCCAATATCAGAACTACTCCAACTCTGTCCTTTGCCTTGCATTTTATATTTGATTCCGACCCACCAAGGGGTGGGGCTCAACGCCCTACTGACATGGCCCAGGTAATGCCCTAATCATAACTTAATCATGCCCAAATTAGCAGACCAGTTTACAAGCATAATCCAATATCTATTTTTGGAATTCATAACTATATCAAATTGCCAAACTGCTGCAACATGTGATAGAAAAGCCAAGGACATCAGCAATTGCTAGCTAGCCCTAAGATACTAGCCCCAGGAGGAAGCAAGCTCTAGACTCTGAATAATATAAGCCAGTAAATTCTTGTGTTAAGCCAACACATTTTGTGGTATATTTTTTAACAGCCAGAAAACTAATGCAGCTACATCATTTCCCCATATTTTGTGAGGCTTTCTTTATCTTGTATAACTTAGAATATGTAGAATTATTTCATTTTCTGTATTCTACCATTTAAAAATATTATAGCTTTATAATGCCTTTTTAATTTTCTTGTAGGGAAAGTACTACCACATTTTCTCTTCTCTTTCAAAATTTAAACAGTAAAATGTCTTCTTCATTATTTTATATTGTTTTAGAAATACTATGTTATATCCCCTTCCCCTAAAAAGTCCTACTAGACATTATATTAGACTATTTTACTTTTTGGGGGGGAAGAATTAATGTGCTTAAAGTGTTCAGTCTTTCAATGTAAGACCATGTCTCTCTTACTTAATTTATAGATTAACAAAACTTGTAGCTTCATAATATAGAAGCAACACATTTCCTTTAAATTTTAATTTTAAGTGGATATTTGCATTGGTTTCTGTCAATTTCATATTTTACTTAGATTTATAGAATTTAAATTCATAAGTAATTTATAGAAATTATTTTATGTAGCTACTTGAATGAAATTATAAATTATAGGCATTTACATTGGATTATCCTGGTTTTCTAGTTATTTATTCACTTAAAAAATGGTTATTTCTGCCACTTTTTTTACAAAGAGTATTTTATTTATATATAAAATCTTGCATATTGGTTACAGCTCCAGAATGAAATTCACTAACATTGGTCTTATTTCTTATGTCTGATTTTATTAGCGATACCACTAGAGTTTTTTAGCAATGTCTATGGAATTGTTGTATGTTGTTTAAATTGATATATTTTATCATTAAGAAGTATATTTCAGTTTAAGTTTTTTTTTTTTTAAATTGGAAACCAAATGAATGCCTTTAAACATCTACGGAGAACATAAAATGATATCCTATTAATGTTTTTGATGAAATTTTTCACTTTTTTAATAAACTCTTCTACTTTATCACTTAGTGGTTACTTAACTTTAAAGGGATTACTTCAACCATTTAATTTGTTTCTAAAAAACAAATGGGAATAATGACACAAACCAGTTGGATAGTTTTTGGAATAATTGAGATAATTTACACAAAATGCCTGGAGAAATTTCGGAACTTAGGCTATTTTTCAATATTCACTAATTCCCTTCCCTTTCTTAAAACTATCCTTTAGCACAATCAATACCACTAAATATATCTGAATGTATTGCTCTTAGTTACTTAAAATGTAACACTCTTCTTCCACATTGTGGATTAATCTTTTTTACATCAAACTTGTTTAATAAAATGTGGTGTAATGTGTTCTTTTGGTAAAATACAGTATAATATTACCATGTGTCTGAAAAGATTTGACCATAATCTGAATCAAAATATCTCCTAATATTTGTTTGCTATTTATGAATAAATATGAATGTTTATTTTCTATTCTTCTTTACCACCCCCATTTTAAACATCAATTCTTTCCCTGTCTATTGCTTAAAGAGCACACTATGAAAAGTATTCACATATAATTAGCTGAACACAAAAATGTCATTTAAGGCAAGGGCAAATCCAAAAACTGAATATAAAATTTATGGGAAACATTCTGTATGAGAGCTTTCCTACATGAAATATGCAACAAAACTAACTTTATTTTTTAAAGTGAAAAAACAAAAATATACCCCAAAACAAAAAGACAGCCTACTTATATAACTGTATTCAACAGATGTGTTAATAAATATATTTGAACATATTTTTTAAAGTGGTAATCAAAAATGTATATTTTGAGGAAGAGTTTTTAATAATGCTCATAAAGAAAACTCTGGAATTTAACAGGAACAGATAATAAAAATTGAGGTTAATTAAAAACGAAGAGTATTTATGTAAGAATAGATACTCTTTAGTATAATATGCATTCAAATGTTTCCAGATTAACACACAAAGTCCACATTATTTGATTTCAAACTAGATTCATTTTTCAGGTGAAATAGAGTTCAAAGAAATGTTGATAAAAATATAAAAATATTTTCCCCCAGGACAATTTATGAAGGGAAATTATATTTTTCTTTCACCAATGTTAAGGTCTGTAAATATACAGATATTATCCCAATAGTCAAATGACCACCACTCGCTTCTAATTCTGAGGTTGAGAGCCAATTCTTCTGAGAAGTCTTGTGATCCCCCATAGTTAGAACTGGCTTCTCCCTTCATGGTCCACTCTCATTGGCAAACGCCATGGGATTCCTGTAACTCTAAATTCTATTCATGTGTTTATACATCTTTCCCTTCCTAATGGACTGTAAGCCTTTGTAGTAAGAAATGGTGTCCCATATTATTGTATCATTTTCTAAATCTTGAATGTTACTTAATATTTTTAAAATGAATAGATGACTTTGGATAGATAGATGGAAGTTAAAATTCTTGAATAATATTTCTAATAGTTTTAGCTCATTTTAATAAAATCTACCCACATTCTCCTGTCTTGAGTATCATCATCTTAGACCCAATTAAATCATACCTTGCTGAACCTACTTTAACACTTCCAAGCCTTCTCTTACTTCTACCCTTGCCACTCTCCTGATCATTTGTGGGACAAAAGCTAAACAGACAGGGTATCAGGACAGCACATGAAAATTGGAATTGTCCAAGGTAAACTGAAAAACATTGCTCCACCAAGAGACTTTCCTGTCTATTTCTTACAGTCAGCCTAAAGGGGTTCCATACTATTCACTGAGATTATCACAACCTGCAGTTACCATGTGAATTATGTATTAACTAATTTATTGTCTGCTTTGCCATAGACTGCAAATTTCACTTGGATAGAGATCTTGTCTTTCTTTTTCAGTGTATATAACCTCATGAACATAAGTACCACAAAATTTTTGAATTTTTCCATTATTCATATATTCTTGCTTCCCAGAGCAGTGTCTAACACATGTAGAAACACAACTAATATTTGTTGAATAAATGAATATACATTTTTGCACAGTGTAGGGCATTTAGTGGAAATGTAGAAATATTTGTTGAATGATGAATTATTTAATTAATTAATAATCATTTTTATTTATAGAGATTGAATTTAGGAAAGTGCTAAAGTTAGTTTTAAAAGGAAAATTCATGTTTTACTATAAACTCAATTTGAGCATGTATTAGATATGTTTCACATACAGTATACATGTTGCTATTATAATTGAATGAAACATATAACTCAATTAGAACATGGAAATAATTTTCAAGTGAATCATTTATGATAGCAGTTCCAAACAATACTAAAACTTTTATGTTTTAAACTAGTGGAGATACTTTTTTACAGGTCTTGTTGAATTAGAGACTCTATTTTTAATTTTAAGTTTTACAAAGAGTGGAAAAAATAAAACACTGACAAAATTTTTAAAATGTTGAACTTCCCCAAGAAAGATATAATTATACCCTTTTAAAAATATGCATTCAATTTGATACTGCAAATTATGTACCCACACTATTAAAGACTTAGACCTATGAAAGATTAGACATTTAGACATTTTTGTCATGTTTTGTTATAAGGTTGTAGCAACACAGCTATTGTTATTTTCTTAATATCAACATTATACAACCCACTAAGAAAACCAAACACAACACATAAATAGGTGTTTGTGTTTAATTAACCAAGTGTTTGAAATAAATTACATGTTTTGATATTGCTATATTAGGTTTCATAACTGCCACTATTTCCCACGCTATTGTTATCAACATTGACATAGTATTACTCTTAATTGGTTAAGAAAAATAAAATCTCACACTTGACATTTAGCCACATGTTCACTTCTCAAAACCAGCTGCATTTTACAAATCTGAGTTTCAAGAAAGATTAACAACCAGTTCTATTTTTATTAAATGGAGAAATTCATTTCAAGCTGTTACTCCATCTTAGATCTAAAGTATTTGATTGGCTCACAGTGAAAAAAGGTTAATAAAGTCTCCTGGATGGAATTAGCATCCATCAAGTGTATTGACTGATCCCATTTCTTATTATTTTGAGATATTAGAAAAATCTCAGCAAGAGGTAGAACAAATTGCTCTCCTATTGGTACTAGTGTCTCTGTGAAAAAGAAGCATAATTGACTATAGCCATGGGGATTCAGACAATTGTATAGACATTGATAACAGTTTTATATATTGTTTTATATCACTGATCTCTTATAGTTTCTTTGTAGAAATTATTAAGTGTGTTGTTACTGTTGACATAAATTTTGCCAAACCAAAATGGATGGTTTAAGTACACAAATATGGATTTAATTATAATCACCAATTAATAAGTTTTAATATATTTAGGCTATGCTTTAAGTGGAAACACTAATATATTTACTTCCATGAAACTTTATAAACACTATTATGTAAGCTTGCCAATTTTAAATTGGGTATGAATTTATAATATCTGAATTGCTTAATTTCAATGCTTATGATAAACATTTTTTATTTAGACATGATTTTATTCTATTATATATAAATTATAAGGTTTTGAAAAGAAATCACACATTCATATTTACAGATAGACATGGAAATTGTTGATATGAGTTGTATTGAAATCCCAGTATCATTGTTTTCTTTGCAAAACAAAAATTCTGATGGCTTGCCATAAAAGAGAAATTTATTGGGTCTGATGGATTAGGGAGCAGAGGAAGATGGGGTGCACTCACTTACCAGAAAAAGCAAACAAATGAAGGAACTCCTTTGGAACATATCTTTCCAAGGGAAGAGTCCAGAATGTGTGTGTGTGTTTACTTGATTTTATGATATCCAACATAGTTTTTTGTTATTATTATTGTTATTAATTTCAAACATTTCTATTATGCTACTAGAAAAAATTCTGATTCTAAATATTTTATGTATATTAACCCATTCAATCTAAATAACCACCCTAACACATACTCTTCCTGTCCCCTTTTACAGTCATGGAAAAATGTGGCACAGAGGTAACATAATTCACCCAAAGCAAGGGAGTCAATAAGTAGTAAAGATGAAATTTGAATCTAGGTAGTTCTGCTGCACAGACCATGTTGTGACTTCCACACTACTGTCTCTCTTGATGCAAATATTGTAATTTGCACAAAGGAGCTCAGTGAAATACCTAAGATGTAATACAAATTTGCACTGGAATTGAGGTATCCTGGCTAAAAGAGCAAATGAGGTATCTATAAATTAATTCTGTTTCATGTAAGAAGCACAACAATGTGGATATTATGTGATCACCCAGTTGATATCTCTGACTGGCCTTCATCCAGGGGACACTGTGTAGTATAAAGGTTGGTTAGAAATTGTGGAATTGTAACTTCCAAAAGTAGCTAAAAGTCATTTTATCTTCCTGTCCTTTGAAAAATCCAACAGTCATTGAAAAGTTTACACCATTTTTCCGGGAAGAGGAGAGACAGAACAGAAGGGACACCTGAATACCAGGGGACAACAAAGTTTTGTGTGGTCTTCTGAATAAGAGAAACCTATGACCTCTACCCTTTGACAAGCAGTAGGAGTAGTAATATGTTTCACACTTGGCTCTGGACCCTAGAGATTGGAATTTGCCAGTCTTCATGATGATTTCAGTACATTGCACCTTAAATTGAAGCTGCAGAGTCACAAGATTTCTCAGATCTAAGGGAGGTCTTAGATAATGTTGATATTAGCAGCAATCATGAAGGATCACTCTGATCTGAAATACCCATACCTTGATTACATGTGGTGTTACACAAGTGTCTAAACTTCTAGAGTGACTGTGGGTTTGAGAAGCTGTTAGAAAGATTGAGAGGAACCCCAGTTGTCATTAAAATGGAACTTCTGAAGAACAAGTGAGATATGGACTAAGAGTCAGGATTAAATCAGGATACAGGGCCATCAAAGTTCCCTGAAGTTTGAGCTTCAGAGGTTCCAAATAAATTAAAAGTGTTTTTGCTACATGAGCTCACTGTGAAGGTTTGTGGAAATGAACTTGGATGTGGATGCAAACTCTTCTTGGATTATGGCACCCAAGGGTTCTATACTCTCATGTAGTTCATACTCTGCCTTTAGCAATTCATTAACAATTTAGCTTAATCTTCTTAGCAGTTAGCAATCTAGCCCTCTTTTCTTCTCTGCTCTGCCTGTGAGGTGAAATCAGTCCTGATGTCTTCTCTCTCCTTCGAACCACCACACCTGTCTTTCATTTATTTTAGCCGTGTTGGTTGTACTGTGATGTCAGCACTCATAGAGTCAATTACAATTTTGTAGATTATTTAGTTTTTATTTGACATTGCTTGGGTGGGAGTGTTGTTCTTTCAATTTTTCTACATCCTAACTCTGTTAGTTTGCCAGACGGTTGCTGATGCAAAGTACCAGAAAAGGGTTGGCTTTTATAATGGGGATTTATTTGGAGTAAAATCTTACTCTTCCAAGGCCAGGAAATGTCCAATCAAGGCACTATCAGAGATGCTTTCTCACCAAAGTCAGCTACTATTGATCCTAGTGTCCTGTCACATGGCAAAGATGGCTGCTGATCTCTGCCTTCCCTTCCAGAATCTACCTTCTCCCAGAGCTCAGCTCTGGGCAACCAGGCATAGGGCTTGTCTCTTTCCAGGCCTCCTGTATCAGTCTTGGCTGCTCTTCTTTCTCCAGTTCACCTGTTAGCTACCAGGCACATGGCTCATCTCTCTCTGCGCCTTGGCTTAGCCCTTGGGGCTTCTGTTTTCCTGCAGTCTTCTCTCTTACATGGCAGGATCAATATAATATGGCAGCTTCCTTTTCCTGTGTCCCTCTCTCTGTCTCCCTTAATATCAGACCCAGCAAGAGGGTGGAAACTCCACCTGAGTCACACCTCACCGATGTAGGCCAGTCAAAATGGTCTCACACCCACAGAAATGGATGCAAGAAAAAACAAAACATTGATAAAAGAAATTCAAATGGCCACACAAACCATATGTTGGAAGTCTTTCACAAGATCTTTTGATGTTAAAATAATTATTTAATATATGAAGACCAAACATTATACTACTCAAAAATGAATATAATGTGCATGATTTTTGACAATTTTGCTCTATAAAATTTGCTGTTGCATTTTGGAGTTCAAACAGACTCACTCATAATTTATTTGAACCTCAAAGAATCCATGTCTTTGGTTTGAATATAGAACTGTTTAAAGGCGTTTTACTTATTTTCTAGGCATTTGGAATTCTTAGTTTCTTCTTTATATGGAAGGTTTTCGAAATGACAAATTATTCATAGTGTGTTATAGATAATCTTTAATATATTTATGCAAACCCACTATTAAAATCATTATTTGATGTACAACTACAATAGGGATAATATATACATGTAACTGACACATTCCAGTTTATATTGTTGGAGTGTCTATCTATCCATCCATTCATTAAGCAATTTGCTAGTAAAGCAAGCTCTGTCAGGAGCTGTGCTTTGAGTTGGGGATAAAATGGGAGTGGATAAAGGTGAATCCTACTCTCCTGCAGCTTACTACGAATTCCTTGAATTATAATGTATAAGAACATTCTCAGTTTATTATCCCATGGAACATTACTCTGGGAAAGTCTTCTTAAGAATTCTTAATGTTCAATTGGAGGTGGGAAATGCTGTGTTTCTTGGCTTTTTCTTAGAGATTAACAGTGTTTACTAGCAATTTAAAGCCTTGGGGAACCTTGCCATTACCAGGATTGTCCAACCTAGCACTTTTACTCAAACTTATTTGAACATGTGTTTTTTTTAAAGGTAATACTTATTTATATCTTATCAGGTATAATATTCATTTGGGAAACAATGATTTCTAATATATTGTTCATATAATATATGTTTATTTTTGAGCTTCTGTTCCTTTGTATCAAATTTTAAAATCTTCAGTTCTCTGAATTCTTTCTGTGGTGAAAGCAGAAGCTCATCATTCTAATGATTTTCTTGAACTGTTATGTCTCTAATTAATGAAAGCACCCTATTAGAACTACTGAAACAATAATCTTATCATTCCACTAAATAGTTAGACTAAGAAAATCTTAATAATGTTCCTTCATTCTTATCAATTTTTAAATGTAAAATAATTTAAATGAATATATATATTTTATGAATATAAAGAAAAAATTAAAAAAAATAAAGAAAAAATGCTGTAGTCTTCTGTATTCATTATTGAAAGTCAACACATGGCAGTTTTCAGAATTGCCAAACGTATTTTTAAAATAAAAAAGGTTACTTCTGCTGTTCCACCTGGAATATGCTATAGAGAATTGCCCTTGTGAGAGAAATTTCATTTTATATCAATACCCACAATTTCGAGGGTCTGTTCCTGCCTTTCTATTGAGGGTTCATATTGGTCATGATATTTGTTGTCTCCACATATATAGAATATTTATACAAAAGGAAAGTCTACACCAATCTTCAGTAAAATAGACCTTTGTTGTTCTTTGGTTCTACCTGAAGCAGCATAACTCCCTATCTTTTGAAGTTTGTGCTAAGGTTCCCAAAGTGAATCTTGAATTTACTACATGCTAAAATATATATTATTAATCTATTGCTGCATAAATAAATTACCCCAAAAACTTAGTGCCTTAACGGAACAAACTTTTGTTATCACAAAAAGGATACATTGCTGCCATGTGTGATCATTGGTCTTAGAAATAATTATTGGAATAAGTTCACTAATGGAGATTCTCCAAGGGTTTAACAAAGATGGGATGGTTTTAAAGCATTGAATAAAGCTTTTTTTTCTATTGGGACAACACTACTTGGAGCTTATAATCAAAAAAGAGACACAAGAATTAGAAAACTGACTGTGAGCTTTTTTCCAAAGGTAAAGCTGAGCATAATATTTTAAAATTGTACAAATAATTATATTTTAAATGTGCACTGTAATTGCATCAGATATAATTAATCCACTATACTTGCAATTTTATAAATTAAGAGATGTGGATAAAGTTCAATTTGAAATTACTCAGCTTTCACTATCAAAGGTAAAGATGGCAAAGTGAAGACTTAATAATCATCTTAGGTTTGAAGTATGAATCATTCAGAGAGTGGTGCCCAGCTGGCTGTTTACTTCCCCCTGGAGAAAAGACTGAGAAAATGGTATTAAAATAGACTATTTTTTAAAAAAAAGATATTTGCAGGAATAATTTGGTGACAGTGATTAAATTCTGCAATCTCTGATCCATAAGGGAATTAAAGAAATGAAACTGGGTAATGAAATTTCCTGCTATTTATCACATGCTGTTGAGTGAATAAACTAGCCTCAAATATATAAACTGCATAAATTCTTTTTCCGCTATTTTTTGGGTTTGTTTCCTTTTTGTCTATGTCATAAACCTCTACACAATCCATTTAAAATATTCACTGACATTTTTTCTCCCATAAATCATTATTATTACTGTACCAAATAATACACAATAGAAGAAGATAACATAAGGAAAGAGGTGTCACTTTGTCCTTAGAGATAACTCCGGATATGGGCAAGTGTGTGGCCGCTAGTGTATCTGCTTAACCTCTCACATTTGTGGTGATGTTTGAAGTAATTTTATGCCCCCAAGGTCCTAGCAAATTGGCATCAATCACATTTACTTGTCTGTTTCCTTCCACTGATTTCTATTTTGAAACCTTTCTTTTGTGCATATTATGCCTTAATATTAAAAATAATATTAACAGATATTCAAGATTATACTTCTTAGAAATTCCTGTTGAAGGGAAAATAATGAGTCTTTCTTTCTCAAAGAGTGATCGTTCCTATCTTCTGGCAAAGTGAATAGCTATTCCAGGAAGCATTTCAAGAAACTACACTGACATATTTGAATAAAAATAAATGAAACAAAATTCATTATAATTATGTTTCTCTTGCAGGATTCTATAGCCCTTAAACCTCACAGTCTGCAGACAGCATGCCCGTGTATTGAAAGGGATCTTATAGAACTTTGAGGAGTTTGACATATTAATAGAGTAAGTATATTATATTTTATTTTTAATGTAAACATATATGATCTGGGTTGTGAATGAATGAATTCATAATTTTAAGAATTCCTAAATTAACTTTTCTTGAACTACGTAAGCCTATTAGATGACACCTATCCTTCTATAAATGTTTTTACTTCCATTTCCTCATCACCTGATAAAGTCTACTTCTTCCCCTGTCATACCACTCAAATTCCCAGTCACCTCCTATCTGACAAATGAAAATAGCCTCTTCTTGGTAACCCATGCCATTTGATGTCTCAGCAGAGTTTGCTCACACTGAACATCCCTACATGGAATGTAGTGTCCTCTGACTCCAAGTCCTTAAGCAGGACAGCTAGGCACTTTATACTCTACTTCCATCCAAGTTTAAACACACCAGCCCCTCTGCCACATTGTGTTTTGACCACAGCATACAGGTTTAAATTCCTCTCATATGACTCTCATTGTCCTTTCTTAGTGCTGTTTCCTGAGTCTGCAATGGTTTCTTCCTTCTTTACCTTTAACTGAGATCTTACTCTTATTTCAGTAGCTACTTTAAATATTCTCTCCTCTTGAAGATTTCTTTGACAACTGCCCTTCCATGCACCTGTACACACACCTGAACACACATCTGAACACATACACCTTCCACCTCTGGGACAAAAATAATTGGTCCTTCTCTTAAATTCCACATGTATTCTCGCAAAGCAATCCATAATACTGTATTATAGTGCATTATTAAGGATCTACCTCTGCCATAAAATTACTATTCCCTTGAAGACTGGAGATGTGTCTTATTCATCCTTTTGAAAAGCACACACCAACTCCCCAATAAGCAGTTTTGCTTTTTTTAATGATTCACTAAATCAATCAATAAAATTCTGTAGAGCCTATATAATAACCCAATAGAAATAAGTTATTTATGTTAGTGATATTTAAGGGATGTAGCTTTACCAACTCTAGTCAGTAATTTTTCTATTCAGTCCAAATAAGGAATGGAGGGTGAAACTTGTAGCTAGGGATGTCTAACTGTTTTATTTTGTCATTGCGTCTGGATCACTCTCTGTCTTGAGTTCTATTGTTCATTTCCTGTATACAGCCTATTATTCCCATCCCAAGTATGTCTACCAGGGAATGATATTTTTCTGCTAAGTGAGCTTTATTCTTAACTGTAAAGTCATAAGCTTTTCCTGAAATTTCTAAAAGGTCAGAGTAAATAGAGAATATTTTGGGATTGTGTTGTTTATGGGCTTTGTTTCCCTCCAATATGCCTTGAAAATTTCCTGCCTTTAGGGTTTACTCATTATAATGGGAGAGCTTTTCTATTAGTCTGGCCTTACAGTTCTGTCTCTCTGTGTTCCCTAGCCAGCTACCTCTGCGTTTTGTCTCAGTCATTGTTGAGCTTTTCTAATGCTGTTTGAGCTGCACATGTGGGAAAAGAAAGTTCTAGTTGCTGACTGGGGAATGTAAATGCATTCACCCAATACGTGAAAGCACACACCATGACACAGCCTCAGTAACACTGTGAATTATACTTGCACCTGTAGGCAATGAGGGATTTTCTTGTGTAATAATTTCCTGCTCTGCCTTGGTTACTCAGGCAGCACTTATATATCATGTAGAATTTGAATATGAGTTCCAGTCCCATGACTTCCTCCTATTATGGCTAACTCTCTGGCTCCTTTCCTTCACCCCAACCTTCATCTTTCCCTTGAGTTGCTGGAGCAACTTTCTTTCCTCTGACTTTTTGTACATTTCTGAGCAATGGAAACAATTCTGTAAGCAAACATTAATAAACACCATGATCTGTGATTTTACTCTGGTGTAATCTGTGTGTTTAAATATCATTAATATTTTAATCATCCACAATAGTTTGAATTACCATCTGTAATAGTTTTGAGAAAATATGTTTTTATATGTCACCTACAGTGACGTTTCTTCTGTTAATTCCTGAAAATATTAAAATCCATATATTAACCTCAACAAGAATTATTTTACACTTAAAGTTTGTTACTTTTTTGGTTGAGGTATTTTTGTTCTATTGTTCATATGTCTTATAGGCTTATGAATCAAGAATTTGCTTGGTTTCCAAAAAAATTTTTACAAGATATTTCTAATGTCCAATATATAATCTACACATGAATTATTCCTGTGTAGATTTTTATTTTTAGGAATTTAATACTCTTCTCAGTGATGTATATTTTCATCACACACCTGTTAGCAAACTGGGCTAGATTATATTACTTTTATAATTTTAAGTGGAATATTTAAAAGTGAAGATATTAGTATTTCTAATATCTTAAAAAAGGAAAATCATTTTAAGATAACATTTTACTATTTCTTCAACATCCCATTTTTCTAGTGTATGTGAAATACATATTTAAGCTTTCTTGGGTTATAATGTCTCATTTTTCTAAACATGACCTGAAGTATAATTAATTTATGTCACTTCTGGGATCCATTACTTCTAAAGTTGTTAAATATATCTTGTTAAAATTTAAGAATCACATGACAAAAACAAAACGTATGGCAAAGTGAACTAAATGTTTGTTTGAGGCTTCTGGAAACATTTAACAAAGAAAGAATTATAGCACCGTAGCAGAGATGTTCTGTTTTCCTACATATCCCCTCCCCTTTGCTATTAAACAGGGTCAAGAGAATGGTTCTAATCAATGAGTTCTTGACAAACCTGATTAACATCTACTCCAGCCAAAAATAAGCTAGAGCCACCATAAAACTTTCTAATAATCTCTTCCACTGCCTCAGGAACAAAGGAAGCAACATTTTGCTTATGGAAAGAGTCTGAAAGCTCCTCTCCCTGCCCACTACAGAAATAAATAGGTCAGCCGAGATTCTTTTTTTATATTGTTACCCATGTAAATTTAGCCTATACTGATTTATACAATTAAAAATCACAGAGTGTTCTTTTTCCCCTCAGTCTTGTCAAGCATACATTCTGAAAATATCTTAAATCTATTACCTTTTCTCAACCTCCACTATAATCATCATTGTTTAAGCCACCATCATCTCTCACCTTGTCTCCTGCAATGGTTATCTGAATCCTTGTATACATTTCTGCACCTACACTCTAGTTCATATATAATTGAAAGAATGAAAATCTTATGTTGGCCTGACTTCTGTATAAAGCCTTCAATATTTTCGCATTTCTATTAGACAAGTGCCAAGATATGAGTATGGAAAGTTCTCCATGCACTTGCCTTTTTCTCTATTCTCATTTCCTGCTAGTGTCACCATTTGTCACAGTACTCCAGGCACAAAGTTGTTTATTTTATTTTTTTGTCTATTCTTTGTGCCCTGATCCTTCCTTACTCAGGTCAGTTGTTATCTCCCTGATTAATTCTTCTCTCTGAGTGTGCCCAGCCCACTGAGGCCTAGATTGCTCTGAATCCTTACACAGTGCAGCCATAAAATTGAGCATCCAAGTTTTTGAAAATAAGAACCTTTATTTCTTGTGTTTCTTTTTAAATAGTGCTACTAGATACAACACAGCTTGGCAACTATATAAATGATTACTTTCATTGATTTGAACAGAATAAGTCTGAAAGGAAGGCTCAAAACTACACTTTTAAGCATAAGACACACTCACTCCTTTCCAGACATCACTCTTTGCCATGGTACAGCCTTTTGGCCCACTCCACCCCAGAATTTCCTACAGGATGGAACAAACTGGACCAATGTGGTCCTGTTCCTAATTCTTATTTATGTCGTGTGTGTATGTGTCTCCTCATCTAAAACCTTTCCATAAGGTAGAGATCATAATGGGAAGGTCCCTGGAATCAAAGTGAGTCAGCACAGCTTTGACTAAGGTCTTTTGTTACACATCAGATTCATTCTGCATTCCTAGCTATTCTCACTACTATAGTTAAAAGAATGCAAACCATTCCATCTCTTCTTATCTTTCTCATTTTCTTTCTCACATACAGACTCTCTTTTTGTTCTTGCATCACTATTCTAAAGCTGACTCTCTTTAATGAAGTTCTGAAAAACATGAAAATTTCTCCTGAATTTGCTAACATAACCTGTTTGTTTCCATCCTCCCACACGTAGATGCATGTACAATTCTCTCTGCCTGGAATGATCTTCCATGCTTGGCTGTGTCCTATCATTCTTGATATATAATAGGAATTATCCCTTTGTGGTGGAAAATTTCTTTGTACTCTATCTAGGTTGGGTCCAAAAAGTGCATGCTCACTCATACTTCCCCCTCAACTCTTAACACAATGGAAAATGTATTATTTTATATATTTAATTAATTCCTTCCCCCTCCTCTAATCCATAAGCTACACAAAGTCAGGCCTCAGGTTTCATGATCACTGTCATATTCCCAGTCATTAGCAAGCACAGTGCTATTGTAGGCACACAGTATTTTCCTATAAATATGTGATAAATTATTTTAGTTCCTCATATCCAAACATTTTGAAAAAGATGTGTTCAATACATCACCAAAAGTTGGTACTACTTGACCAATATATATAATCATCTTAATGTTAGATAATTTTGCTCATTGTTTTAAAAACACATTTCTATTCTATAGCCTTCACTTTCTAAGATTAATTGAAAAATTATTCTGGAAGAAGAAAGCATTCATAACTTAAAAATAATATCAACAATTCTGATAGCACTCAAGGGCTTGAGTGAAAGACAACCCTACCTAATAGATTAAAGTTGCTTTTAGTGAAGTTGAAAGTTATAAAATCAGAAAACCTACAGCTGATTTTTAAAATATTTATAGTTATTTATTTATTTTTTATCCACCAATGCACATGAAACTATATAAACTAAAACTTAAGAATTACAAGTTTTAATATTTTATATGTGAACAATATTACGAATCCAGACATTTTAGTACCATGTTTTTAAGATCCTTGCTATAAAGCACTTTTTACCAGAAATCAAAGCAACAGCTAAAACTTAATGATAGACATGAGACAGATAATTGCCATACATTATCTCAGTTAACTCTCACAGCTACCCAATTTAAGTGCTGCTATCCTCATTTAGACATCAGAAAAACATAGTTGCAATGAGGTATCCAGTTCTTAAAGAATACCCATGTTCTTTCCATGATGTGTCACTACTGCACTGCATTAAACACAACTTAAAATTGATGTATTTATATTCTTGAAACTTATTCATGGAGACAGGAGACATAAAACTAAGAAGACTGGATGGATGGTTTTATTGAAACCTTTTCTCCAGTGTCATTAAGCACCATGACATGGTTGCTTTAAGATAAGTTATATGAACCTAACATTGGCTTTACACTTCTGGAATTCCTGCAGGTAGCACCCTCCTCTAATACATGACAAAGAATTACTTATAAAACATGGGAACCTAGTCTTAATTCTCTCTCCTGTTTCCAGTAACTCCAGAGCTAGGAGTCAGTATTAGAGATGATATGTAAATGAACCATAAATTAATGCAGCATCACTGCTAAGCATGTTTGGAAAAGGCATGAGTTATTTTAGTGCAATCTAGTAAATCCTTTGTTTCTGTTCTTGATCACAACTATTAAAATTGTACATTACTAAGAAGTCTTTATGCAAAATTCCTAGAGATGAGTGTCATTTACCCTTTCAAATACAATTTTTAATAATAAACTCCCATTCAACTATTTTCAAGTATTTGAGAAGTTTAAGATATTTGTTAGAAATAGATGGAAAGAAGTAAATTCATATTCATTAAAAATTAAAATAGTATCCATTTTAACATAATGTTTTAATTTTTTTGCAGCAATGGCAAGAAGATATTTCAATACTAAGGGACATCAATAGGGGGGTGTAAGGGGATATGGGATTTTTCCTGTTGGAGTAAGGAAAATGTTCTAAATTTGACTGGGGTGATGACAGCACAAATTTGTGATTAAAGGGAAAGCCACCAAGTGTACACTTTGAATGGATTGTATAAAGCATAGGACATTAAAACACAGGGATTCCAATGGTGAATAATGGACTGTGGTTAACAAGACAAACATGAGAAAATTTTCTCCTGAATGATAACAAATATATAATACTAATATAGGGTGTTAATAATTGGGTGGGTTTGGGAAAAAATAAACCAAATGTAAGCTAGGGGCTATAGTTAGTAGTAATAACTTGGCTATGCTCTTTCACAGTTTTTAACAAATGTTACAATGCAAGGTGGTGGTGGTGGAGAGATGTATGGGAGACTTGTATGATAATATGCATGTTTGTTTATAAATTCACAAATTTCATTATACACTTACTGTTTATGTATTTTCATATATGAATGATAAACTTGAATAAAATTTTATTTAAAAAATTGCACTCATGTTAAAAATCAGATTGAGATTCATTGCATCTCTATAATATTTTTGTTGCTTCTTTGGCTCCTTTTTGGTCTCTTTTTACTCCACTTCAAATGAATCTGAGGCACTCTAAGGGTTGAGAACCAATGCAATAGTCCACAGGTTTGCAATGCTGCCACATATTAGGATCACTTGGTTGATAGTAAATATATTAATGCTGAGGCCTTACTTCAGAACAGTTTTATAATTGGATGAAATATAATTGGAGACAAGCTCTAGCTGCAGAAGTTCTCCAGGTGATTCCAACATACATACTTTTAAGAAATACTCTTAAGAGTAATTGCCCCAGGCACACCCTATCCCGTATATACCTGGTGCAGCAGTTTGATATTATTGATGAATTCCAAAAAGAAATATTGGATTATGTTTGTAAACTGGTCTTTTCCTCTGGGTGTATTAGAGTGTATTGGATTCAGAGGTTTTACTTTTACTTAATTAAATGATGATTTTATTTTGATTGGGCCACATCAGTAGGACATTGAGTTCCTGGCCCTTGGTGGGTGGGGACTCACAGAAAACCTGCTCTGTAGAGAAGGGAGGTGGGAGTCTTGAGCTGGAGCCCCTGGAAATAAGCACACAGAGGAGCTTGGTCGAGAGGAAAGAGAATAGGCCTCCAGAAGAGAAACAAGCCATTCGCCTTGTAGTCTACAAGCAGCCTTGTAGAGATAACAAAGCAGCTGAGCCCCAGGAAGAGAGGAACCCAGGAAGCCTGAACTCTTACAGATGTTGGCAGCCATCTTGCTCCAACATGTGGCAATAATAAGCTTTGGTGAGGGAGGTGACTTGTGCTCTATGGCGTAGTAAGTGTAAGCTTCTACCCCAGATAAATACCCTTTATAAAAACCAACCAATTTCTGGTATTTTGCATCAGCACCCTTTTGGTTGACTAATACACCTGGGTATAATGGATTCGGTGCACCTGGGGCAGGCTTCTATGGAATATCTAAGTGTTCATCTTGTCATAGTGTGTTATATCAGTGGGTAGAGACCCACACAACAAACAAGAAAATGTTAAACTCCCATCCTGGGGAGTCCTGCTGTGTTCTCAATTAGAGGGTAAAGAAACCCTCAGGAACATAGGCAATGCCTAATAAAAGGAAAAAAACCAGTATGTCAAGGCCTCAATATTATTGCAAGTAACTATGAATCTTATTCTTCAAAAATTGAAACTTAGTGATTACCATAGGTTCTGAGGGGAGGGAGAGAGAATAATAGAATAGATGGAACGTAAGGCATTGTTAGGCCATTAGAATTTTTCCCCATGATCTTCCAATAATGGATATAGGCCACTTTGAATTTTGTCAAAACTTATAAAAGTGTATAATCCAAAATGTAAACCATAATGTAAATCATTGACCATGGTTAGTAGCAATGCTTAAATATTTGTACATCAATTGTAACAAATGTGCCATCTGCATGTAAAATGTTATTAATAAGGGAGAGGGGAAAGGGGGAGGACATTGGGTATATGGGAATCACCTGTATTCTCAGTGTGACTTTTCTGTATCCTAAAGCTTCTTTGAAGATAAAATGAAAAAATAAAACACTGGGGTAATATATGGAAGAAAATATCACTGTGCACACAAGACAACAGATCTTTTAGTGATGAAAGACACAATGTCTAAAATTATTTTTTTATTATTTCAAATTGTTTTAAATTTTTTTGTATTTTATTGGTTATTTTTAAAATTATTTCATTTTCTTATTAATTTTTTTCAGTTATTGTACTGGCTTTATTTTTGGAAAAGTTTTGGATCACAGAAGGGTCACAGCATTGGTGGGGGAGGATTACTGGTCTGGGGTGTCAGTGATGTGGGGATGCATGGGAAGAGGTTCATCTGGGGTATGCCTCTAAGACATATGAATATGTTCAAGTGTTCATGGGACTTTGTCTTGGTTGGTGGAGATTCACATAACAATTGAAAGAATATATTGAATTTCCGTCTTGGGAAGTTCTGCTACATTCTCTAATATGACAACAGGAATCCTCCAAGTGCAAGGGCAATGTCTAGTGAAGGAAGACAGATCATTATGCCATGCCCTTGACATTGGTGATTGTACTTATGAAACTTTTCTTATGAAATTGAAACTTAGCCTTGCATTATCTACTGCCTAAGAGTTGCCTGCTGAAAGCCTCATTGTTGCTCAAATCTGGCCTCTCTCTAAGCCAAACTCAGAATAAAAGTGCACTACATTCCCCCTGGCATGGGACATTATTCCTGGGGATAAGCCTCCCTGGCACTAAGGAATTATCATCAAGCACCAACTAATGATGCATTTGGAAAATGACCTTGGCCAAAAGGGGGAAATATCAAATACAAATGAGTTTCTATGGTTAAGAGATTTCAAAATGAGTCAAGAAGTCATTTCAGAGGTTATACTTATGCACATCTCAGGAAGATCTCTGAGTAAACAGTAAAACATTGCCTTAAGCAGGGGTGTTTCTGAGGGCTCTAGAGACATCTAAATACTATAGGCAGGGCAGACAACTCCAGGAAATTGGCACCCCATCATGGGTCTTATCTTGGAATATATGATAACCTATCTTCCCAATATATTAGCGTTAGACTCATTTATAATTTTCCTACACATGCTTTTCTGCCCCTTTATTTGAATGTATAATTAGTACTATACCCATTAAATATATGTCCTGGAGAGTTAAATCTTCCCAGAACACACTTTAAGAACAAATACTCTATGAGATATTTTGATAGACTACAATCCAGGATCAGGATGAGGGAAGGCACAACCTTAAAAAAAGGATGTGAAAATGAACTTTTACTGGGAAGAAAATTAAATGGTATTTTAAAAGAAGGAGGAATGGATGATGCACAGGCAAGACTAATGTCCCCTAAAATTATATCAGACAAATCTGATTCTGTTTCCTCCCATTAAGCACAACCTATTAGTGTTATGATCATAGTTTTCTGCTTCTGTGATGAGAATGATAGGGGTTCCTCTTTTGAAGATTTTAATTTTGCTGTCTTCTGACTAAAATATACTTTCTTTCTCTATGTGCTCAAATTCCATTTATCTACATAGTCCCCTAGAGGAAATTCCATTTATTTTGCAAGGCAGCATTTATTGGTTCCTGATTATATTTTGTACTCCTCTTTGGGAAGTGTTTCTGCACATGCTCTAATTATTTTACATATAAAGTTTTGATGATAACAAAATTTACATTAAAAATTAATTGATATATGAGATATTTAGAATTTGACAAGCACTGTTCTAACCACTTTTACAAATTGTAATTCCTTTCATCTTCATAACACTCTAAATAAGGCATTATTGCTATATCTTCTTTGCAAATGAGGAATCTGAGGCACAAAGTGGTTAAATATCTTGGTCAAAATCACACAGTTATTATGTAGTGAAACCAGGATTCAAGCCCAGCACTTTATGCCTATTGATAAATAATAAAAAATACAGAATTAATAGTTGTATAGCAATGTGATGGTTAGTTATCTGTGTTGATTTGGTTAGACTATAATACCCTGTTATTTAATCAAACACTAAGGTAGATATTGCTATGAAAGTAGTCTGTAGATGTGGTTTACATCTACAATCAGTTGACGTTAAGTAAACAGAGTTCTGTCAATATGTGTGTCAGTGTCATCTAATCGGTGAAATACCTTAAGAGCAAAAACTGAGCTTTCTCTGAGGAGGAAGTAATTCTGCCTCAAGATTGTAGCATCAACTTTTGCCTGAGTTTTCAGTCTGATGGCCTGCCATACAGATTTTGGGCATGCAGGCCCCACAATTGTATAAGCTAATTCCTTAAAATAAATAAAGTATATATAATATATATATACATATATATGATAAATATATATCCTATTGATCCTGTTTTTTGGTGAACTTGCATTGGTTAAGGAGTTTCTGGAATTAGTTCTCTAACACGATAAACTTAAAGGCACCAATAGCTATCTCCAGTGGTAAAAAGAGCACTGTTATTCCATGCCATGATGCAGAAATAGAGAAAAGCAAAATATCACTACTGGATTCTTCCAATCAAATACTTATTAAAAGTAAGTTTCTGGATGACTATGTATTTGATATTGTAGCGCATTTTTGTCAAACAATTGTGTATAATGAGATTGGCTGGTTGCTCATAACTGTGCTAGAAAAAGTGGCAAAAGGAAGGGATGAGCTCAAGGCTTCAAATTCTCAGCTCACAGTGTGCATAAAAAATCTTAAAATTTGTCACTGCCATGAAAGAGTCTCTTATATTTTTGAAAACACAGAGCTGAAATTGATGAAAATCAAACCCAAAGTCTCATCTTATGAGTGGCTGAATTACAACACAAATTGAATTCATAACCTCACAGTGTATCTTCTGTTAAAGTAAGGTCATTGATTGGGAAGGAATAGGAACCTAAATGAAACTACCTTATGAAGCTGGAGGCATTGAACCCTAAATTCTTCTCTCTTCCTTACCAATAAGAATAGCTGTTCCACCCCTCTCTCAGGAGGTAAACCCTGCTTTTCCTGAGGAAACTATCATGGGCTCCTCAGCCTTGCCTTGCACGATACTGATGATTCTCTTCAGGACTTACTTGTATTCCGCTTATTTTCTTCTATACTTATTCACGTAAGTCTAAGCAAACCCTGAAGCATGAGGTAAAAAAAATGTGTCCCATAAGGAGATGTGGTACACTAAAAAAAACACAAAAAAAACAGAAAACACTGCACGATTTTTCCAAATTATACAGACACAAATCAAGGGACTATGTATAGAAATAGATAATAAGGGTGTGAGATAAAGGTGGCAGGAACATAAATTTAGATCATTCTGAATTTATTGATATGGGCCCACTAATATATTTAATATGGTAGTTCACAGGGTAAGGAAAGTCTCTAATAGTTTGGTTGGTTGATTGGCTGAAAGATGGATCATAATGCTGTCTACACTTAATGGAATTGAAGTTCCAGTACTTTTTCGGTATGCTGTAATGGAAGGTATGAAAAGGCTTAGGGAGATTGGAATTTGAGAGCCTATTTATCATGTAAAACCTGTTCCTTCACCACAGTAGGGTCCAGAGGATATAACTTTCAACACAATTTGAACATCCTTGAAGACCTCTGGAGTCACTCTTCTCTATAGGTCAGGAATTACAGTGGAAAATTGCTTCCACTGAACTGGTTTCCTTAAATGCAAATGGGATATCCAAGGGTGGCAGGACAAAGTTGTGACACTTTACTGTAACAGATAAGTTAGACATGAATTCCGTAATGGACAGCAGAATCAAAGCAGTAACCAGAATAGCTTGCCTTGCAAAGACCTATGCATTGGTTAGCTGATCATGGTGTCCCTAGAAGAGAATTAGTTGGGCAGTTTACTGTATCCTTACTTAATCCTTATAAACAGAAGAGTTCTAGCAGAAGTCCAATTTGAATCACCAAAACAGCATTAGTCAATTCACAGACTTGGGACAGTTTACAGACCCAGGACACATTGAATAAAAGGGAGGTTGTGTCCCCTTGAGGAAGGACCCTTGTACTGTGAATTTTTCTTCCAGCTTTCCCCAATGGAATTTATGGCCTATTACAGGGTGACTGTAGATTGGGGGAAAGGAAATAATTAGACTTTTCAGGGATTACTGGAAACTGACTCTGAACTGACACTAATTCTAAGAAACCCAAAACATCACTGTATTCCACCAGTTAAAGTGCTTATGGAGATCAGGTGATCATTGGATTTTTAGTTCTGGACCATTTTACAGTGATTCTAGTGGGTGCCCAAACCCATCCTGTGGTTATTTTCCCAATTCTGGAATGCATAATCACAATAGACATACTCAGCAACTGGAAGAATGCCCACATTGGAGATGCACAAACACTGAACATAAACAGAATGTAAATAGGTGGCAATGCTTAGTTTTACCCAACATTGTTCTCAGAATTGTTCTATAAATAGTAGTCTATAATGTAGGACATTTAACCCATGAATTCCAAGAAATTTTACATTTTAACTCTCAGATTGTAATAATCATTGCCCTGTTAGCTTTTAAAATAAAAAATATATATATGTATTTACAGTTGAGTAATCCAGAACTTGAATTTTAGGAAATGCTTGTAGTGTAAAGAAAAAAAGAGATTGTACTGACCTTGTCAAAGCATTTTAGTATAAAGGAATGCTATATCTTAATGAAAGAGAAAACTGACTACAGAAGTTATAAGGTCTCGACTTAATTTTGTCTCTAATAGCATTTATCAGAGGGCATAGACACTGGTACTCTACATGTCAGTCACTCTATCTTTTAATTTAAAAGTTTCTTTATCATCCGTAACAGATATTTTCCAATTGAAATTCTATTCTCTTTATTCTAACAATGCAATTCACATCACCCCAGGGAACAAACACTTCTCTAAGCATTTCTTCCCCCAGTTGTTTTAATCTGAATATCATGCTAAAGATTATGTTAATGCTCAAATGTTCTGATCACAATAGCTTTACTCCTGAGAATTTGACAAGTGAACAAAATGCAGATATATTCTATCTTGAAAATAGTCTCCTCATTCCACAATGGCTAAATTGCTTAAGAACACCCTGATCTCCATCATTTCAAAAGTTGCCCCTTCAGGTTACAAAATTATTCATAAAATTTAATGGCTTAAATTTTAATTTTAATGTGAAGTTTTAATTCTTGTTTTGAATTTCTATAAGAGGAATTCAGTATAAGAACAGGGCATATCATTGGATTAATTAAAAATTGTCTCTTGTTATTGTTCTATAATTCCCTTTGTTTAATCAAAATCTTCAGAAATTCAATAAATATACCATAATAAGAGGAGCTGTTTTGATTAAAGTGTGGTGGGGAAATTTATCCAGTGAAATCACTCCATTTTCTAAATCCTCCTATTGCAGGCATTCCTGAAAAATCGTGAAAGAGCCCTAGCTCATCCCAAAATACAGCCTAAAAATCATCAAATAATGAATTGGCAATGTCTTAGTCTGTCAGGGCTGCTATGACAAATACCACGCAGTTGATGGCTTAAACAAGCAGAAATTATTCTCTCATGATTTTGGAGGCTAGAAGTCTAGAATAAAATTCTCAACAGGCCATGCTTTTTCCTGGAGTCTAGTGTTTTGGTGCTGGCTTGCTGCAAATTCTGGGTTCCTTGGATTGCATCTCTGCCTTTATCACATGGTGAGCTCTTTCGCCTTGTGTCTACTCCTCAGGTTTCTGATGACTTCTGGTTTCTGCTAACTGACTGCATTCAGATTTCCTCTGATTATAAGGACACTAGTCATATGGATTAAGGTCCATCCTGATTCAATTTAGCCTCATCTAAATAGGATCCTCAAACATCCTATTCCCAAATGAACCCACACCTTAATAATAACATCTCCAAAGGTGCTGTTTTCCAAAGGGTTCACACTCACAGGACCTTGGGTTAGGACTTGAACATGTCCTTTGTGGGGTGCAAGATGCAATCCATGACAAGCTGGATAGTGTTTCATTCTTTAAAGTAAGTATTGATTTTCTTCCTAAGAGGAATATTTTAATAAGAAGCAAATTCATATTGAGAAGTTATTAAATCTTTTGGTGATTTTTTTTTCCTATAAGTAAAGTACCCAAAATAAGCTTTTATTTCAGCTCATGGAAAAATAATTATATTAAGACTCTCATATAGTTTAGTTTATTAAAATCTCCTTCTAGTAAAGTATTTTTTCTATGTAGTGTACACTCATCATTGAAACATAACATCCAATCCTGTGACTGTATTCTCAAATTTGAGACCATCTTTATATTCTGTTAAATTGTTTAAAATTTACTTCTCATTATAAGAAAGGAAATTGTAATAGTTCTCCTTCAAAGAATACATTTAAAAATATCATTGAAATAATAATACTGAATTCTATCATTATTTTTTCTCTATTTAAAATTAATTTTGATATTACTTCAAAATACTATTTACATGAATAATAATTCTGCTTATTTTGTAATATACTTTAATATACTTTGCTTATTTTTCTTGTTTTTAATATAGTCAATTTTTTTTATACAATGTTGATTCATGAATTGAGAGTTATTGGAGCAAGTCCTAAATTCCTTCACTCAGTCACCCATGAAAATGAGCCAGTCTGTTTATTTCCTTTGTTCATTCATTTAAATAAATAATTGTGCTTTGTCAGAGATGAATACATTAGTAATAATCATTCAAAAGAGCTATAACCCTGGTACATACTGAAATGATCAAATGTAGTGGTTTATGTGAATGTTTATCCATTTATTTCCTACTGTGAGCCATTTTGTGTACTTACATTTTGGCATTCTTGAAATATGGAAGTAATGCTTGATTCTAAGCATTTGCTAAGCAACTGGAAAGATTTTTTTCCCTTTCCCTGGTGGTCTTAAGAATATCTAAAATTTAAGACATTACTTGAGTAAAGGAAATAACAACTTGTAAAATATTCTCTAAGATCTTTGAATGGAAATATGAGATACAAACATGTATCAAATTTTACTTTTATTAACGATTATAAATACACATTTTAGGGGACAAAGATTGGGAGTAAAATAAAAATACTTGATATTTGTTATACACACACACACACACACACACACACACAAGTTGGGTATGTGTATATACTTATATACCTAAAACATCGTAGTTTTAGGTTTATATACATGTAACAAATATATATCCTTTACTATGTATATAGTTATATATATAACTGTGTGTACATGTCTGTCTATCTTCCCAGAGATGATTTATTAATATAAAAATATATACTTATAAATGATATTTTTGTGTATGTGTGTGTGTAAAAAATATATATATCACTAATGTTTTAGAAATATTTGAGGTGGATTACAAAATTGCATGTATATATTGTACATACTATTCATAATATAATATTATATGCATTTTATTGCAAGATTGGATGAATAAATGTAATGCATTAAGAAACAAAAAACAAACTCCAATTTGGAAAGTAGAAGATTAAGCTTAGCAGAGTGCTTTCAAAGGAAAATGATGAATTTGAAGCTACTATATAGCCAAACACTGGCAGAAAAATTTTTATCTTAAAGCTACTTATTCTTGAAACTTTTGTCTGACTTTCCAGTGACCTACTTGGTAAGAAGACAAACCAAACCTTTGCTGTACCTTATACTACAAGGATTCAGCCTCTACATTATAAGATGAAGAGACCATTGTGTCAGTTTCTTAAAACTGCCACAAAAAGTACCAAAAAATTGGTGGCTTAAAAGAAAAGAAATTTATTCTCTCACAGTTCTGGAGGCTAGAAGTCTGAAATTAAGTTATTGGCAGGGTGATGCTCTCTCTGAAAGCTCTAGGGGAGGATCCTTTCTTGCCACCTCCTAGCTTCTGGTTGTTGCCCATGATGCTTGGCATTCCTTGACTTTTAGAAACATCACTTTAAGCTCTACTTACATCATCACATGGTGTTCTCCATCTGTGCCTCAGTGTTCAAACTTCTCTCTTTTTAGGACAACACCAGTTGTTGGATTTAAGCTCACTCTGATCCATTATGACTTCATCATAACTTGAGTACATTTGCGGTGATCCTGTTTCCAAACAAGGTCAGTGCAGAGATACCAGGGTTTAGGCCTTTAGTACATCTTTCTGAGGGACACAGTTCAACCCAGTACAACCATGAATGCCATCAACATTTTCGACTGGAGCTGTCCTGTGCCTCATAGGATAGTTAGCAATATCCTTGAACTCTACCCCGAGATGCCAATATCATACATTTGCCCCATTTGAAAATCAAAAATAGCCACCCACATTGCCAAATGTTCCTGGGTGGCAAAAGTCTCCCTAGGTTATAACCATTGATTAATGCAACCTCCTATTTTCTAGGTGATAGGACTTTGATGCAGAAATATTGTTATTTAAATTATGTAACTAATTAGAGGCAGTTAGTGAGCAGAGATGGAAAGGCTTCCTAGTACACTGTCCTTTCCTCTACTCAGTGCATCTTGCTGAGATACATCTCCTATTCATCTCTAGTATTTGTCCAGGATCAAGTTTTCCATCCCCACTGCCCTTTCTCTATTCTGAAATTCTATTTTTCCTGAATGCTGATAAGCTATTAATGATCCCTCAAAATCCCCTTTTTGTGTAGAACATAAACTAAATATAATAATGGCTGCTTATGTGGATGACTGTGAGTAGAAATTCACTTGCATTTTTGAAGTAAACTAAGTTGTTTAAAGACAAGAAGAGTGAGGTCATATTGCATTAATTGTTTTACTGAACATAGTGACCACTTAAGCCATTAGAGCAGTGATTTCATTTTATGAATGTATTAGTTGATGTGTTAGCAGTGAGGTATCCCATATTTTGCATATTTATCCATTTTTAAATATGGTGGAATTAATATAAACAGGTCTCCAAAGTTATCTAAGTAGAATGACAGTTACAGAGTTGAAGAGGTTTTATAGTTGAACCCTGGCTCGGAATATGACACCTTTTTTTCCTTTGTTTTTGAATCCATAAAATGACTGCAACACAATAGCGAAACTCAACATTAAGTAAAAAGTAATTCATTTGAGAGAGAAGAAAAGTGGTTGCTTTACTGAAAATATAGCATAAATATGCCATTAATATAAATTGATCACTACCCTTTAGTATTACTCCTTTATAGAATTGCTCTTGGGGGAAATTAGTTCTAATAACAATAAACAGTCTTAATATAAATGTACCTGAGCTCCCACTTTAGATCCGGAATATTTTGCTAAGATTTTCTCTCAGGGAGGAAGGAGAACTGGAATGAAAAGTATTGTAATGTAATATAGTACAATTATAAAAATCACCTCAGAGTTGGAGACCTTGCATTCAAATCTCTCTTGCTCTCTCTCTCTCTCACTCTCTCTCTCTCTCACACACACTTTCTCTCTCTCTTCATTTACAAGCTATGTAAACTCAGTATGTCTTGATTTTTAAAATTATAGAATGGGAATTAATAATATATTCCTCTAGTCATTTTGTTTTAAATAAGGTTGTTTGTGTGTCATTCTAGCTATTGCTATTATTAAATTACTGTCTGAGTTCCCAAGTTAAACAACAGGCATGAACACTTTTTTATTTAAGCACATCTTTAAAGTTTTAAAACTGTAGTACTTTAAATATAAATAATTATAACATTTTCTAATATGTCTTTCTCCTTCATCTATTCCAGAGGTAATCTGCCTTGTTTGCACAAGTCTTCCAAACTACTTAGTTATGATATTCCTAGTAAGTGAAATCACTCTGTAGGGACAGCCTAAATGGATTTATTTCTTTATACTGAGTAACGGTGGTGTGCTCATAGTGCTGGTAGACTGTGTATTTGTTGAGAGTTAAGAAAGATCTTTTTATTCAATCATAGCAAAATATCATTTCGCTCACTCCCTGAAAAAGGAAGAGGCTAGTTTCCCACATTTACAGTGCACAGGTTAGTATGTGAATGCGAATAAAGTTAACATGAGACTTGGCCTTTGTCCTTTGAAAGCTAACCTGGTAAGCCTCTGTAAACAGGACTGAAGGAAAATTCATAAATTTATTGGATAATCATAAAACTGAAAGTCAATTTATTAGACTCCGTGGCAGGCTTCATTAGTGACTGTGACGATGTCCTAATATGTAATTCGAGAAGTCTGTGAGATCCCAGAACATATTTGCTACAAATAAAATAATTCCACAACTGCTTTTCCATCAAAATATTAGGAAAAGATCAAATATTTTTAGAAAGCTCTTAGATTTTTAAATCCTGTAGAAGAAATCACCAACTGGCAGCATAGTTTGTTCATTAAAAGATCTTGATACTCATAAGAATCATTACAGGTAGGATGTGCTTATTTCGCTACAAGAAATAATTTCTATTTAAGTAGTTTGGAAGTAGATTTTTATTCTTTTTTTAATAAATGAATTTAATGTTTTGTAACTTTGCTAATAAAAGCATAATGCATATACTGTATTTTGACTAAGTAAATATAATTATTATTTATTTGATATCAAAATAATATTGGTTAAAAGGAACATCCTTAAAGAACAAAGCTCATAGGACTTATATAAAACAATTAATGATATCATAAAATTGCAATAAAATCCAATGTTTCCCCCTTTGACTAGCATACCTACTATTGCAAGTTGGTAATTATTGCCTTTCCTTGGTAGAAATTTTACCCTGAAATTTCTGAAGTCTGCTAAGAATAATTCTGGCCAATATAAATAATTTGTTTTTATTACTTCTTTTTTTATTGTATATAAACTTAACTCACTTGACCTTGATTTTTGTTTAAATAGGTAACTTTCAAATGGCTTACAGTAAAAAATGTGTTATTTGTGCTGTAAATAAAGCAGAGGTGCTCATTTTATATCTTTCTTCCAAATCACCTTATCAGTTACATATCCTTAAAGCTGTCACTGAACCTGTCCTAGTATTTCAGAGGCATTTTTTTCTATACTTAATGAAAGATTGATAGGAGAAGGCAGTGGGTAAGTTAAATATCTTCGATTAGAACATGAGTGAAGTTGCAAAGTAGTCCCACATTAATTTTCAATCCTTTTATTAAGCAAACTATTAATAACATATATTAATTTATAATTGTGCAGATAGACAATTCTTTAAGTGATCCATTATGAAAAACAAACTTTTTAAAATGTTGAAATAAAGTACCAAAATTATTCATTGCAATTGAGTAGATTAAAATATCTCAAATTACATTTAACTACAAAATTCATTAGATGACATTTTAAGGCTTACTTGTTGAAATATTGGAATATTAATATATAATCCATAGTTCAGACTTACTTCATGATAAAAAATGGTACCTAATATCTTTATCTGGGAGAGACAAGACACCTTAAATTCTTAAGTTGAAGTATTTAATGCTATAATTTTTGGTTTAAAGCATTAGCTATATTGATTTGAAGTAGTAGCTCTATATAATGTAATGGAATCAAGATTAAATTTGTATCCAGTTATACATTCTAATCTTTTTGATGGTTTTTGTCCAGTTCAGTTTTATTCCTTATGTGGAACTATAACATTTAAAAACATCACTGAAGAGAAAGTATTATTTGCTCATTAATCATTGCTTCAAATACTACAATGTGAAAAGTATTCAGAAATGCTACTTTAATATTTTCCTTTTTATTATCACTATACGATTTCATTTGAAAAATTATACAGAATTAGGCCTTCAGTGAAAAGAGGATACCTTGCATTCATTATAATAAATCTTATGAGTCTTTTAATAACTTTTTAAAGTTTTTTTGCCGTAAATCCCATTGACCTCAAACTAGTCTAGTTAACAAAACCAAGGAATTATGGTTGGGTTCTAAATCTTTAATAAGTACAGCCTTAGCTATATTTTAAGTAACTGTGTTGCTCAGATCCTTAATATTTATAGTAGTTTTCCCTTTGAGTTTAATTAACTTTCATTTCATAGCTATTTTTCCCCACATAGAATATTTGATGTCTTAATAATATACATTCCACATTTGCTGATTTAAGAGTGAGATTTACTAGTTGACTTTAGAATAATCTTCTACTGGACTCTTCTCTTCCTAAAGAAAGATTTCCTCGTGTGCCTGATTCCTGTAATATCTTAAAAACTACTGATGTGTGTGACTTATGTGTCTATAAAAAGACCTTATTAAACTGCTGATATTCTGATATACACTTTAGTAAAATGCCATGGTTATGGGTTTACTTAATATTTACATGGTTGTGTGTAAGCAGTGTAAATCCTATTTATTTAACAAAAATTTTGTAGCTTTTCTTTATTAAGTAAAATTTGCATTCAGGTGAAGAAAAATTAAATGTTACAAAGGAATAGAGAGTGAGAAATGTCTACCTCACTCCTTTGTCCCTACTTAATGCAGATACTTTTTCTGGAGACAAGAAAAATTACAGTTTCTGGCATATCGTTCCAGAGACATGTTATAAATATATGCATTAATTTTCTGTACAAATATCAGCAACTTGTTATCTCCTAGGTTTTTTTATTCATTAAAAAATATGATTTGGAGATTTTTCATTGCACTGTATATAAAGCTTCCTAATGCTTATTTCATGTTATTAGGGTAATTATAAATTATATTAAATCTTCTAAATACTTTTAACTGACCTATTCTTTTTTTAAAAAGTACTTGTTGTATTTAAGTAGATGAAGAAAGGGAAAACAAGAGAAGTCTTAGACAGTAAAAAAGATAATGGCTAAAAAATTCTGATCAGTCAAGTTTGGATTTGTCATGATTAGGTGGCTTCCATATTTGAAGAAAATGTAATCCAGTAAGAGCAAAAGAAACTAGACAAAGATATAAGCTTACTGTACTGAAGTTATTTTTACATGGCTTTGGAAAATATTTGAGCTAGAGACATTGTCATAAATAAGGTTTTAAGCAGCTAGCTAAATACCGCATGACCAAAGGAAGAAGAGATGAATTGGAAACTTTATGCTTCTTTTAGTCAGACATAGGCAATATGCAATAACATTCTATAGAAGATTAATTATATATTTATACTCTTAAATTTATAATGAGTTTATGCCGTTAGAAAAGCCAAATTAAATGTGTAAGAATTGAGTCCAACTTCTTGATCCTCAATGCCTATATTACAACAATCATATGGACTAAACTATACAAGTTCCAGGAGCACATGTATCAGATCTTCAAAAGCTCTCACAAACTTTTATCCTTAGCCCATAGAAATAAATCATTCATTGGTGCATTAGCTTCAACAAGGTCCATGGAGAAAATGCCAAATTTTCTTATTTATGGATCATATGTGGATGTCTTTCTGTGAAATGCTTGTTCATGTTCTTAGCCATTTTTTTTCTATAGAGACTATAGGTTATACTAATAGGAAATAAATATCACCAAATAAATAAAAATAAATATATTTGATTATACCTGTTGTTCATATATGATAAAAAACATCTATCAATTTGTGGCTTGTGATTTTATTTTTCTATGTCTAAATTTTCATATATTGAGATAATTTTTTAAAATTTTATTTTTCATTATTATATATTTTTAAAGAAATATTTCTCTATAAAGCTAAGTCTTTTTTTAAAGATTTGTAATGTATTGTTTCACATCTATGCATTAAATTTACCAGGAATTAATTTTTGAATGTAAAAGGCTTATATAATTTTTATCCATTTTGATAAACAGTTGTCCCTGCATGATTTATTGACTATTCTATAATTTTACTACTGACATACACTGCCATATTTGTTAAAAAATAGGGTTTTCTATTTTGTTCCATTAATTTCTTTAAAAGGAATCTCTAGAATAATATTACAGTGTCTTATGACCATAGTTTTCTTTACTATGTCTTACTAGGTTAAATTGCTCTTATTCATCTTAAGTAATGTTCTGTAAAAAAGTAATTTTGCTAATCTTGGTCATTTTCCCTTCCATAGGCATTTTACTGCAAGTTTTTCAAATTCCATAAAATCCTTATTGGAAATTTTATTAGAATTTCTTATAATCTCTACATCAAGTTTAGGGGTAATTCACATTTTTAATATAACAAGTCTTCCCAACCATGATCATACATATATATATCTGTTAATTTAATTCTTTTTTACTGTCTATCCAAGTTTATTTTTACTTTCTACATAAAATTTGTATACATATTTTGTATTTTTATTTGTATTTATACATCCTTCTCAGAAATAGTATATTTGAAAAATTCTACTATCTATATATTTTTGGTGCTTAGAAATGCAAATAATTTTTCTTTATTGAATTGTTATCAAGAAAGTTGGCTAAACTCAAATATAATAATATATCTGTGCTTTATCTCTCTTTTTAAGGAGTGAATCATAGTATGTGCTTACTTTCTTGACAGGTCTTAAACCTTTTGTTTCTCATTCTCTTCATAACTGGGCTTTACATAAAATAAATTTGAATTTAAGTGGTAGTAACAGTTTCTCTTGTATTATTTCTGATTAAAAGTTAATACTTAAAAATGTTCCACAATTAATAGTGTTATGCTGTGGGGTTCTTGAAAATAACCTTTATCCAATTAAGGGATTTCCCATCTATCCCAGGATGCTTGGAGGTTTTAATATATATGTATTTTTTATTTTTGTACATGTTAAATTCTGAAAGTAAATGTTTAATCATCTACAGTATTATTCATATTATTTTACATTAAAATGCATTTTCACAATGTTAAATCAAGCTGGACATATTGAGAAAAACATTTCATGTTAATAAATTTTTCTCTATTCTGTTTGGTTATACTTTGTTTAAGATTTTCAGTCATTATGTATAAGTGAAATTTGTCTTTAATCTCCTTTTCTATTACTGTCTGTATGTGATTTTTAAAATCAAGGTTAAACAAGCTTCATAAAATGAGTTTTGACATTGCTCCTCTTTGTCCTTGGATAAACTTATATAAGATTGGATATTGAGTAAATTAAGTACTGTTTCAAATTATTTTAAGGATATAAGATCATTTGTTGATATTTAAATTTCTAATGGAGTAGTTTTTGGTAACATTTACTTTAAAATGTTTGTATTACAATACACAATATTTGTTTTGTCTTCTCCTCTGAATATACAATTTTTTTTCTTTTTTATTGAATCGTAACATATATGTGTAATTTTATCCATCTTTTAAAAGAAACTGCTTTCGGTGCCATTGATCCATTCAATTATATCATTTTTCCCATTTTATTTTCCTCTTTTTACATTGTTATTCATGTTTTTAAAAATTTATGTTATTTTTTGAAGCTTATTGGAGCATTTTTTTCATCACTAAATTTCAAAACTTTTTTCTGTCCTGTGATAAAGACTCTAAAGTCATGCATTTCCACTAAGTACCACTTTAGTTTCAAGCCAAAAGTTTGTTATTTACTAACTCTTCTACTGTTTACACCTATGTTTTTTCTATCATTGATTATAATTTCCTTGACATATGAGTTCTTTTCCAAAAAAAAAAAAATTATTGAAAATTTTCTCCATTTTAAATAAATTATTTTTTTATTACTGATTTTGGTCTGTTTAATACTGATTATTTAAAATTACTTGTAATGACATGGGGGATTTCTGTAAGTGTTCAATGTGTTGGAAAAATATTGTAGATTAGCTAAGAGCTGCATGAAGCATTCTAAATCTGTCCATGAGATCAATTTTGATAATTTTTCTAGCAAAATCATCAGTCTTTATGATTTTTTTGTCTGTCCTATCAATCAGATAAATGATACTTGTTTTAAAATTTTCCATCAGCATTTTGGTTTTCCAGTTTTCTGGGAAGTCGTTCAATTTCACTTTACATGTTTTGAAGGTATATTATTCAGCACAGACAGCTACCTTGCAACTTTTGTCATTATGTACGACTCTTTTCTCTCCAGATTATTGTATAAACTTTCATATATCTGAAAATTTTATGTCCTCGTTTTCAAAGAGCTTTCTTGAGTTATAGTTGGTATAACAATAAATTACACATGTTTAAAGTACACAATTTTATACCTTACACATATGTATACATCTGTGAAACCAACACCACAATCAGGAAAATAAACATCCCCTCCCCTCGAGTATTTACCTTTGCACCTTTGTAAATCCCTCATTTCCACCTATCCCAAACTCCCTCCAAGTCACCTGACAAACAATGATCTGATTTCTGTCACTACATATGTACTTAGTTTGGATTATCAGGAATTTTATGTAAATGGAATCATTTAATAAGCACTTTTTTGGTGGAGAGGGAATCTGACTTCTTTTACCCAGGATAAATATTTTGAAAAGCATTCATGTTGTCACTGGTATCAATAGATCATTTCTTTGTTTTGCTGAATAGTATTCCATTTAATGTGATTATCCCTTCACCTGTTGATAGACGTTTGGTTTTTTACAGATTTGGACCATTAAAGATTAAACTGCTATGAATATTTAAGTTCAAGTGTTTGTGAGGATATATGCTTTCATTTTTATAGGGTAAATACCTAGGAGTAGAATGGCAGTAGAAAAAAGAAACTGCCATACTTTTTCCCAAAATGCTTGTTGCATTTTGCATTCCCTCCAGAAATATATTCAATTAGTAATGTTGAACATCTTTTCAATGGCTAATTTGTGATTCATATATCTTCTTTAGTGAATATCTCTTGTCCATTTTTATTGATTTGTTTCTTATTATTGATTTTTGAGAGTTATTTATATTATCTGGATGCAAATCCTTTATCAGACATGTGACTCATAAATATTTTCTGGTAATTGTCTTGTCCTTTCATTCTCTTACTAGTTTCTTTTGAAGAATGGAAGTTTTTTATTTTAATTAAATCCAATTTATAAGTTTTTTTTAACGTATGGTGGTTTTGATGTTTTTCCTAAGAAAAAATGTTTGCCTAAGCTAAGATCACAAAGATTTACTGCTATATTGAATAAAGGTTTTAAAAGGGAGGGTGGGAGTGAGAATTCCAAGTAGATAAAACAGTATGATTTGGAGGAGAAGGAGAATATTACATTGATTGGTAGACCTGAAATAAGTTTAGTTTTTTCTAGTGTTCTGGACTAATCATACAGAGGGATTTGTAGGACAGGAGTCAGGTAGAGATGAAGATAGAGTTTAATTGTACAACTGAATGCATATGTGGAAGGAAGATAAATGGGTGAGACAAGCTGAGTCCTAGGTTGGATATGACAGTTACGAGGATAATAGTACTATTATACTATTTAAAAAGGAAGTAAATAGATGATAGTTGTAACAGATAGAAAAATATAATTATGCTTTCTTAGTGAAAGTGGAGCAGTTTCCCACATTTCCACAACACAGGTTGGTATGTGAATGCAAATAAAGTTAACTTGAGATTTTGCTTTTTTTTTCTTTGAAATTAAGGCTGCCTAAGCATCTATAATCAGGACTGAAGTGCAATTCATAATTTCATTGAATAATTTTAAAACTGCACTTCAATTTATTAAACTTTCTGGCATGCATTATTAGTGATTCTGATGATCTCTTACTATGTAATTTGAGAAGTCTGTGAGATACAGAAAGTATTTGCCAAAAGAACAGATGAAGAAAAGAATGGAAAAATTTGAACAAGTTCTCAGAGAACTAAACAATAGCAAGAGACATGCAAACATATGTGTCATGGGTGTCCCAGAAGGAGAAGAGAAGGGAAAAGGGGCAGAAGGAATATTTGAAGAAATAATGGTAGAAAATTTCCCAACCCTATTGAAGGACATAGATATCCATGTCCAAGAAGCACAATGTAGTCCCATCAGAATAAATCTTAATAAATGGACAACAAAATTATCAAATTTATTTGGAAGGCTAAGGGGTCCTGAATAGCCAGAAATATCTTAAAAGGAAAAGCAAAATTGGAGGACTCTCACTTCTGGACTTTTACATGTATTACCTAGCTACAGTGGTAAAAGCAGCATGGTACTGGCATAAAGACAGACACATAGACTAAAGGAACTGAATTGATGGTTCAGAAACAGACTCTCACATCTACGGTTAAGTGATTTTTGACAAGCTTGTCAAACCCACCCAGTGTGGGCAGAACAGTCCATTCAACAGATGGTGCTGGGAGAACTGGATATCCATAGCCAAAAGAAAGCAAGAGGACCCCTATCTCACACCTACAAAAATTAACTCAAAATGCATCAAAGACCTAAATATAAAAGGAAGAACCATAAAGCTTCTAGAAAAAAAATGTAGGAGAACGTCTTCAAGACCTGGTGGTAGGTGGTGGATTCTTAAACGAGATAAGAGGAGGGTTGAGATGGACTACTGATGCTTAGAGTATGTAGAAGTTTTAACTAACTTCAATGTAAAAGTGTGAAAATGTATAGAGTTGATGGTAACAGAATTCTATTTTATGGTAACACAACTCTATAACATAGTGAAGTTACAGCTGGCTTTTAAAGGGAATGCAGCTGGAATGGGTAGTGTAAGGATGTAAATGTCAACTGAAAGAAAGCCAGAGAATAATCTAGGGACAGAACACAGTAAACCCAGAGGTGGATGAGAATTGTGGTTGATAGTGCAGATGCAAAAGTGTCCTTTGTGAGCTAGAGCATATGTCACTATTCCAGAGTGGTGAAAATGTGGGCAAGCATCGCAGTAATCAAACTGGAGTGACAAATGGACTGTGGTTAACAGCAATACTGTAATAGTCATCCATCTATGCCAAAGGTTTACTGTGTTGATAATGGGGGAGTATGGAAAACGTGTGACAAATGTATGCTGTGGACCATGGTTAGTGGTAATAGTCTGATGATATCTCATAATCTGTAGCAATTGGTGTTGTGTGTTGATGGAGGGGTGTTGTATGGGAATTCTGCATATGAGCATGATTGTTTTGTAAGTTCACAACTTCTGTAATAAAAATATACTTGAAAAAAATAATAGGGTGGGTTGGGGGGAAATACACCAAATGTAAGATATGGACTATAGTTATTAGTAAGATTTTGATGATATTGTTTCATAATTTGTAACAAATGTCTCACAACAATGCAAGGTGTTGGTGATGGGTCGATATATAGGATCCTTGTATGATGTCATGCATGTTTGCTTTGTAAGTTTACAACTTTTACTATACATTTATTGTTTATGTATAATAATAATAATAAAATAATAATTGGGTGGATTGGAGGAAAAATACAAAAAATATAAGAAATTGGTGGTAATATTTTGAAAATAACAGAATAAATAAATAAAATAAATCTTAAAAAAAAAAAAATCAGATGCCAGAACAGAAGCAAAAAATTACAAGCCATCCTAAGAAACAGGAGGATATGGCCCAGCAAAAGGATCAAATTAAATCCTCCAGTGAAACACAGGATTTGAGACTAATCACAGATATCCAAACAAATCTCCATAATAAATTCAATGATCCAAAACTTCTTCAAAATTGAAGCCAACAAAATAACCAAATACAATTAATAGGAAAATGGTTAAAACTGTGACAGGGGAGGATCATTGGTGCAGGGTGTCAGAGATGGGGAATGCATGGGAGGAGATTCACCTGGAGCATACCTATAAGGCATATGAATGTGTTCAAGTGTTCATCGGGCATTGTCACAGTGGGTGGAGAACCACACAATAACCAAAGAAGTATTGAATTCCCATCCTGGAGAGCTCTGCCACATTCTCTAATGGGACAGCAAGAATCCCCTGAGTACAGGAGCAGTGACAACTGAAGGAGGATGGATTATTGATGGGCCATTGGTTGTGATGACTGTATTTATGAAACCTTTACTTTTGAAATTGAAACTCAGCCTAGTATTATAGGGTGCCTAAGCGTTATCTCCTAAAACCTCATTGTTGCTCAAATGTGGCCTCTGCCTAACCCCAAACCCAGCATATAAATGCATTCCCTTCCCCCCAGCATGGGACATCACTCCCGGTGATGAGCCTCCCTGGCACTGCAGAATTACTACTGAGAACCAACTAATAATGCTTGGAAAAAGACCTTGACCAAAAGGATGAAAGGGCAAAAACATATGTGTTTATATGGTTAAGAGACTTCAAAGTGAGTCGGGAGGTTATTTCAGAGGTTACACTTATGCACATCTCAGCAGGAACTAATTAATTGACTGCCAAGGTAAATATTACCTCCAATAGTAGGGATCCTGAGGGCTCTGAAGACACCCAAACACTATAGGCAGGGCAGACAGCTCAGGAGTTTGGCACCCTGCCAGTGGGCCCTACTTTGGAATTTATGCTCCACAGTGTGATAAAGTTGGACTCAGTTGTGTTTTCCTTTCATATGGGTCTGCTGCCCTTCTATTTGAACCTATAGTTAGTACTATAGTTGATAGTTGTATGTCCAAGAGACTTGAATCTTTGGGCTCTCCACGTGCCAGTTGGGCCCTGACTCTCAACAGTCTTGCAACACCTACTCTCCAGTTCATTGGGTTCACCCAGAACAACTAACAAGGAGATGATGACTGACAATGACCATCTCAAGGAACAGAGAGAGACCGCAACTGCAAGCAAGAAAGTTCCATCCATCTGCCCCATGAAATCTAAGCCCCCTCTCAGTTAGAAGTGGAGTGACATCACCATCCCAGAATCCTCAGGACTGGGGAATGGACAATGGACTAGAGTAGACTTACAGTTGTTCTACTATGGACTTGTTGTGATCCTAGCAATGGAAGAACTTTTATCATAGATGTGGAAATAGTGGCCAGTGGAGGCTCAGAGAGTAGGGAGAGAGTAATATAGGTGTAATTTTGGGACATTTTTGGGACCTGGGAATTATCCTGAATGACAGATACAGGCAATTGTATATCTTGTAATATAATTTGCAAAAATGTGCGGGAGAGAGTTTAAACTACGTCAACTATAATCATCACTTAGTGGCAATGCTCCAAGATGTGTTCAGCCATTGTGACAAATGTCCCACACTAATGAAGAATTTTGTTGTGGGAAAATGTGGGAGGACTAAGGTGCTGGGCATATGGGAATCCCCTATATTCTTTTTGTAACATTTATGTAATTCAAGTTTCTTAAAAAAAAAAAAAAGTATATTAAAAATACTAGAATGGAGAAGGAAAAAAAATAAGTTCAATGAGATGACTAAAGAGATTAAGGATATTAAGAAAACACTGGGGAAAAAAGTAAACACTGGTAGAATACAAAAAAAATTTGAAAGTTTGCAAAGAAAAGTAACAGATCTTATGAGAATAAAAGATACAATAGATGAGATTAAAAATACATTGGAGGTATATAATAGCAGATTTGAATTGGTCAAAGACAGAATAAATGAGTTGGAGGACAGAGCTTCTGTATTTGAAAAGACAGGAAAACAGAAAGAGAACAAAATGGAAGAAATGGAACAGGGTCACAGGGAATTTAATGATAATGTGAAATGCACAAGCATACATGCTATAGGTGTCCCAGAAAAAGCAGTTTGAAAAGTGGCAGAAAAAATATTTGAGGAAATAATGACTGAAAATTTCCCAACTCTTATGAAAGATATAAATATCAATATCCAAGAAGACAAGACACCCCAAAAGAATAAATCTGAATAGACCTACCCCAAGACACCTAGTATTCAGAATGACAAATATCAGAGAAAAGCAAAGCATCACTAAAAGAGACTCTTGATAAGATTAAGTGCCGAATTCTCATCGGAAACCATGGAGGAGGGAAGAAAGCAGTATGCTATTTAAGGTTCTGAAAGAGAAAAACTGTCAGCCAAGAATTCTGTATCCTGCAAAACTGTCTTTAAAAAACGAGAATGAGTTCAGCGTTTTCACAAACAGACAAAAATTGATAGAATATGTTACCAAAAGAGTGGAATTGCAATAGATCCTAAAGGAGTGCTGCACCTCAATGGGAAAAAACAAGGGTGAAACATTTGGAGAAGAGTGTAGAAATGAAGATTATTAGGAAGGGTAAAAAATGGTAAGAAGATAGACAATAAAAGATATGACAAAAGAGCTGAAGGGAAAAAATGAATGCTGGAGTAGCTGTACTAATTGTATTGTCAGCGTTCTCTAGGGAAAACAGAATCAACAGGAGATATATGTCAATAATATGAGATTTTATAAGTCTCTCTCAAGTGTCCGTGGGGATGCACAAGTCCAGGTTCTGCAGGCAGGCTGCCAACTGGGGGTTCCTATGAAAGTCCAATGAAGGTCCCTGAAGAGTTTCCAGGAGATGTTGGCTGTCCAAAGGTAAGCTGGGAAATTCTCTCTGGATGTTGAAACCACTTCCCCTTTTAAGGCATTCAACTGATTGGCTAAAGCGTCACTCATTGCTGACAGCAATCTCCCTGATTGATGTAGATATAATCAGCTATCTATGCAGTAAACTCACTGGTGACTAGAGTCCATAAATGTCCTTGTATTATAATTAGCCCAGTGCTTGTTTGACCAAACAACTGGGCACAATTACCTGGCTGAATTGACACATTAGCCTAACTATCACACTAAAATAGTGTGATCACAAAATATATTTCAAATGCAAAACTGTTATAAGGGATGAAGAAGGTCATTATATATTAATAAAAGGGGCAATTCACCAAGAAGAAATAGCTGTACTAAATATTTATGCACCTAACCTGAGTGCCCAAATATACACAAGGCACACATTGTCAAAACTGAAAGAGAAATAGATGTCTCTACAATAATAGTTGGAGACTTCAGTACACCATTTTCAGAATTGGATAGAACATCTAGACAGAAAATAAATAAAGAAACAGAACTTGAATAAATAAAGTAAATGAACTACATCTAACAGACATCTGTAGAGCACTGGACCTCAAAGCAGCAGGATATACATTCTTCTCAAGTGTTCATGGATCCTTCTCCAAGACAGACCATATGTTGGGTCACAAGACAAGTCTCAATAAATTTTAAAAGATTGAAATGATATAAAACACTTTCTCTGATCATAAGGGAATGAAGCTAGAAATCACTAATAGACAGAAATAGTAAAAATTATAAATATATGGAGATTAACCAACATTCTCTTAAATAATCAGTGAGTTAAAGAAAAATTGCAGGAGAATTCAGGAAATATATTGAGATGAATGAAAATGAGAACACAACATATCAAAACCTATGGGACACTGCAGAGTGAGTGCTGAGAAGGAAATTTATAGCTTTCAATGCCTACATTAAAAAAGAAGAAAGAGCTAAAATTGAAGCTCTAACTGCATACCTGGAGTAACCAGAGAAATAGAAACTAATCCCAAACCAAGCTGAAGGAAAAATTGAGTAAAGGTCAGAGCAGATATAAATGAAATCAAGAACAAAAAATCAATAGAGAAAATCAACAAAACTGAAAGTTGGTTCTTTGAGACCAACAAAATCAACAAACCATTACTTAGACCGATAAAGAAAAAAAGAAAGAGGACACAAATAAATAAAATCAGAAATCAGAGTGGGGACATTGCTACTAATCCCTCAGAAATAAGAGAAATCATAAGAGGATACTGAAAAGTGTATGCCAAAAATGTAGACAATGTATAGGAGATGGACAAATTCCTAGAAACACATGAACCATATACATTGACCCTAGAAGAAATAGAAGACCTTAACAAACTAATCACAAGTGAAGAGATTGAAACAGTGATCAAAACCCTCCCAAAGATGAAAGCCCAAGACCAGATGGCTTCACAGGTGAATTTTACCAATCATTCTAAGAAATCGAATACCAAACTTGCTCAAACTCTTCCAAAAAATTAAACAGAAAAAAATGCTACCAAATTCATTCTCTGAAACCAACATCACCCAAATTAAAAAAAAAAAAAAAGATAAGAGACCAGATTTACACAAATACTAAAATAACAATAATAAATATTTATGCACCTAACTAGGGTGGTCCAAATACATGAGGCACAAACTTGCAAAACTGAAGTTGTTTTTTGAATAGAACAACTGGACCGAGGATCAATAAGGAAACAAATAACTTGAATAATACAATAGTGAACTAGACCTCACAGACATATATAGGACATTGCATCCCCAAACAGCAGGATATACAGTCTTCTCAAGTGATCATTGATCTTTCTTCAGGATAGACCATATGTTGGGTCACAACATAAATTTAAAAAGATTGAAATTATACCAAGCACTATCTCTGTTCATAATGGAATGAAGCTAGAAATCAACAACAGGTGTAGAAAGGGAAAACTCACAAATATGTGGAGGTTAAACACAACTCTTAAACAATCAGTGAGTTAAAGAAATTACAATAGGAATCAGTAAATATCTCAAGGCAAATGAGAACAAAACACATTAAAACCTATGGGATGCAGTGAAGGCAATACTGAGAGGGAAATTTATAGCACTCAATATTTGACATTAAAAAAGAAGAAAGAACAAAAATCAAAGACCTAATTGATCCCCTGAGGAACTAGATAACAAACAGTAAACTAATCCCAAAGTAAGCAGAAGGAAAGAAATAACAAAGATTAGAGATGAAATTGAGCACACACACACACACACACACACACACACACACACAAATAGAGAGAATCAACAAAACCAAAAGTTGGTTCTTTGAAAAGATCAAAAAAATTGAAAAACCCTTAGCTACACTGACAAAGAAAAAAAAATAAAAGAAACAAATAAAATCGGAAATGAGAGGGGGGACTTTACTACTGACCCCACAGATATAAAAGAGATAAAAAGTGAATATTGAACAACTGTACACCAACAAACTAGACAATGTAATTGAAACGGACAAATTCCTAGAAATACATGTACAACCTACACTGGCCCTAGAGGAAATAGAAGAGTTCAACAAACCAATCACAAGTAAAGAGATTGAAATTTGTCACCATAAACCTCTCAAATATGAAAAACCCAGGAACAGATGACATCACAGTTGAATTCTAACAGTCATTCAAAGAAGGATCAATACCAATATTGATTAAATTTTTACAAGAAAAAGAATAGGAGGGAATGCTACCAAACTCATTCTATGAAGCCATTATCATCCTAATACCAAAGCCAGATAAAGATAACATGAAAAAAGAAAATTAGGGCACAATTTCTCCAATGAATAGAGATGTAAAATCCTCAACAAAATACTTGCTAATTGAATCCAAGAGCACATTAAAAGAATTATACATCATTATTAAGTGGGTTTTATCCCAGGTATGCAAGTGTGGTTCAACACAAGAAAATCAATTGATGTAATAAATCACAGTACTAAATTGAAAAAGAAAAATCATATGATCATCTTGATTGATGTAGGAAAGGCATTTGACAAAATCCAACATCCTTTCTTGATGGAATCTCTCCAAAAGATAGGAATAGAAGAAAATTTTCTTAACGTAATAAAGTGCATGTATGAAAAACCCACAGGGAACATTGTACTCAATGGAGAAAGACTGAAAGCTTACCCACTGAGATCAGGAATAAGACAAGGATGCCCACTATCACCACTGTTATTCAATATTGTGCTAGAAGTTTAAGCTAGAGCAATGAGGCAAGAAAGAGAAATAAAAGGAATCCAAATAGGAAAGCAATAAGACATATTTTCACTATTTGCTGATGATATGATCCTATGTTTTGAAAATCCTGAAAAATCCACAACAAAGATACTAGAATTTATAACTGAGTTCAGCAAAGTGGCAGGATATAAAATTAAAATGCAAAAACCAGTAAAATTTCTATATACTATTAATGAGCAATCTGAGGAGGAAGTCAGGAAAAAAAATCACACATAAAAGAGCCTAAAACAATCAAATATTTAGTAATAAAGTTGATCAAGGACATAAAGAACTTTTATTTGGAAATCTAGAAAACTTTACTAAAAGAAACAAAAGAAGACATAAATAAATGGAAGAACAGTCCACATTCATGGATTGGAAGACTAAATATCATTAAGATGTCAGTTCTACCCAAATTTATCTACAGAGTCTATGCAATGAAATTAAAAATCACAACAGCCTTTTTTTAGAACTGAAAAGAGCAATTATCAAAATTATTTGGAATCGAAATATGTTGTAAATCACCAAAAATGTCTTAAAAAAGAAGAACAAAGGTGGAGGACTCTCACTTCCTGACTTTAAATCATAGTACTTAGCTGCAGTGGTAAAAATGGCATGGTACTGACAGAAAGATAGATATTTTGACCAATGAAATAGACCTGAACATTCAGAAATACATCCTCAAATTTATGGCATAATCATTTTGGACAAGGCTGTCAACCCCACCCAGCTGGACCAAAACAGTCTTTTCAACAATGGTGCTGGGAGAATTGGTTAATCATATCCAAAAGAAAGAAAGAGGATCCCTATCTCACACCATATACAATAATTAACTCAAAATGGATAAAAGACCCAAATATGAAAGCTAGAACCATAAAACTCCTAAAAGATAATGTAGGGAAACATCTTCAAGATCTGGTGGTAGTTATTGGTTTTTAAACCTTATGCTGAAAACATGAGCAATAAAAAGTAAAATGGATAAATGCAACCTCCTCAAATTTAAACATTTTTGTGCATCAAAGGACTTGGCAAGAAAGTGAAAAGGCCTACTAAATGGGAGAAAATATTTGGAAACCACATATCTGATAAGGGTTTGATATCCATGTTATATAGAGAGATCATACAACTCAACAATAAAAAGACAAGCAACCCAATTAAAAAATGAGTCAAAGACTTAAGTAGACATTTCTCCAAAGAGGAAGTAGAAATGGTGAAAAAGCACAGGAAAAATTGCTCAACGTCGTTAGCTATTAGGGAAATGCAGATCAACACTACACTGAGATACCATTTCACACCTTATAGAATGGCCATTATTTAAAAAACAAACAAACAACTATAAATGGTCAAGAGGATCTGGAGAAATAGAAACACTCCTTCACTGTTCCAGGGAATGTAGAATGGTGCAGCCTTTGTGGAAGACCGTTTGACAGTTCCTCAGGAAACTAAATACAGAACAGCCTTATGCTCCATCAATCCCATTACTAGGAATATATTCAGAAGAACTGAAAGCAAGGACACAAACTGACATCTGCACACTGATGTTCATAGCAGAACTATTCATAATTGCTAAAGTATGGAACCATCCCAAGTGTCCATCAACCAATTAGTGGATAAACGAAATGTGGTATACAATCGAATACTATTCAGCTGTAAGAAGAAATGAAATCAGATGCAAATGCAACATGAATGAACCTTGAGGACATTATAGTGAGTGAAGTAAGTCATACACAAAAGAACAAATAGTGTATGATTTCACCATTATGATCTGAAACAATGAGTAAGCTCATGGAAGTAAACTATATTAAGTATATTTTACTAGGAAATTGAATGTGAGTTGAGAATGAGAACTTAATGTATGTAAAATTTTTAATTAGTTTTATTATAAATATGTGGAAATGAATAGATTTGATGGTATTACATTATAGTGAGTATAACTAACACTGCTGATTTATAAATATGATTGTGGCTTAAAGGGGTAGTCTGGATAAAATATTTCAATTGAAAGGAAGCTAGAGAATAATGTAGGGACTGTATAACAGTGATTTTGGCAGTGAATGAAGACTGTGGTTAGTAGTGTTAAGTATAAGAATGCTCTTCCTTTACAAAATGTTATGTATATGGTGATACAAGTGAAAATTACAGCTAATGTAACTTATGGATTATAGATAACAGTAATATATTTTTGCATCGATGGCAAATAAGATGTTATATCAATTGTAAGGGACAACAATAGGGGAATATAAGGGGGGTTGAGATTTTCCTTTTGGAGTAATGAAACATTCTAAAATTGGCTGCGGTGATGACAGCACAACTCTTTGATGAATGTGAAAACCACTGTGTGTACACTTTGAATAGATTGTACAAAGCATGGGACTGTATAAAATGATGAATCCAGTGGTGGAAGATGGACTGTTGCAACAGAAAAAATATAAGAACCTTCTCTCATGAACTATAACAAGTATATAATACTAATACAGGATGTAATTAACTAAATAGTTTTGGGGAAAAATACACGAAATGCAAGATCTTGGCTATATTAGTAGTAATGTTTTGACCATGCTCTTTCATAGTTTGTAACAATTGTTTCACAACAGTGCAAGGTGTTGGTGGTGGGGTAATGTATGGGAACCCTGCATGATAATATGCGTGTCTGTTTTGTAAGTTCACAACTATTGCTATACACTTGTTTTTGGATGTCCATGTATGAATGATAAACTTCAATAAAAAGTAAAAAAAATAAGTCAGCTGGAGGTCAAAACAGGTCTGATGTGATATGAGTGTCATGAACATGTTTAAATGTTGAAGATGGGAGAAAAGAAGAAGAAAATGAGAATATGAGCATTATTTGCAGAGGAAAGTCACTGATACAGAATAATATAAGATCCAAAGTATATAAAAAGTGATACTTCAACTGTAATAAAGAGCCACGAAGGTAGCTGAATATTGGTCTTTTGTTCCAAAAAGTTGATGACAGTATCACCTAATAATTCCATTTTCTCTGCAAGTTATATTAGAAGACCATCAGCTGTAAATTTGAACAAAATATGAAACAGAATTTTTGAGACAACACAAAAGGATTTTCATAGGACTGAGTGTTGGAGATTTGGAATTTTTAGCTCTGAAACCAAGTTAGAATTGCCTTTTTTGCCAAAGGAATTCAGAATGTCCATTCCACTGCCACAACAGGCAGGATAGCAACTGAGGAAGAATGCCAAGAAAGTACAGAAGAAAGTTCACATGGGAAATTAATGCGTCATATAACAAAACCATTGATCGGCAAAGAAAATTTCAAGTTTTTAAAAATGTATTTCAGGGAAACACTTTTTTTTCTTAAAAAAAGTTTATGATGTATTGATCAAACCAAGTCTTCTACAGTCTCCCACAAAAATCATTCAAGATGATAGTAATTAAACCATGTGCTTTTTGGATATTTGCATTTACTCTTTGGAGAAATGTCTATTCTTGGCCCATTTTTCAATTGGATTGCTTGCTCTTTTATTGTTGAATTATATTGATCTCTTTATATAACATGGAAATCAAACCCTTATCAGATATGTGATTTCCAAATATTTTCTCGCATTGAATGGGCTGCATTTTCACTTTCTTGACAAAGTCCTTTGAAGCACAAAAGTGTTTAAGTTTGAGGAAGTCTCATTTAACCATGTTTTCTCTCATTGCTCATGTTTTTGTTGTATGGTTTAAGAAACCACCACCTACCACCAGGTCTTGAAGATGTTTCCCTAAATTTATGTGTAGGAGATTTATTGCTCTAGCTTTTATATTTAGGTCTTTGATCCATTTTGAATTAATTATTGTATATGGTGTGAGATAGGGATCCTCTTCCTTTCTTTCAGATATGGATATCAAGTTCTCCCAGCACCATTTGTTGATTAGACTGTTCTAGCCCAGCTGGGTGGGGTTGACAACCTTGACAACAATCACATGACCATAGATGTGTTTTTGAACCATCAATTTAGTTCCATGAGTCTCTATGTCTATAATTGTGCCAATACCATGCTGTTTTTACCACCATAGCAAGGTAATATGATTTAAAGTCCAGAAGTGAGAGTCTTCCAACTTTGTTCTTCCATTTAAAGTTGTTTCTGGCTATTCAGAACCCCTTACCTTTCCAAATATATTTGATAATTGGGTTTTTTATTTCTTTTAAAAAGGCTATTAGAATTTTAATTGGGATTGCATTGAATTTGTATATTAATTTGGGTAGAACTGACATCTTAACGATGTTTAGTCTTCCAGTCCATAAACACAGAATGTTATTACATTTATTTAGTTCTTCTTTGATTTCTATTAGCAATGCATTGTATTTTTCTCAGTACAAGTGCTTTAAGTCCTTGCTTAAGTTTATTCCTAAATATTTGATTCTTTTAGTCATTATTGTAAATAGAATTTTTTCCCTGACTACCTCCTCAGATTGCTCTTTATTAGTATATAAAACAATATTTATTTTTGCATATTAATCTTGTATCCTGCCACTCTGCTTGTGATGGTTAGGCTAATGTGTCAACTCAACCAGGTAATTGTGCCCGGTTGTTTGGTCAAGCAATCACTGGGCTAATTGTAATACGTGAACAGACATTTATGGACTTTAGTCACCCTGACTTTATTGCATATGTGGCTGATTACATTTACAAACAACCAAGGAGATTGCCATCAGCAGTGAGTAATGTTCTATCCAATTAATTGAATGCCTTAAAAGGGGAAGTGATTTCAGCACTCAGAAAGAATTTTCCAGCTTGACTACAGACAGACATCTCCTAGGAACTCATGAAAGATCTTCATTGGAGCCCCTGCTTTGCAGCCTGCCTGTGGAATTTGGACTTCTGCATCCCCACAGTCATGTGAGAGAATTTTATAAAATCTTATACTATTTACAGATATCTCCTGTTGACTCTGTTTCCCTAGAGAACCCTGCCTAATACACTTCTGAACTTGTTTATTACATCTAGTAGCTTTGTTGTAGATTTTTTGGGACTTTCTAGGTATAGATTCATATCATCTGTGAATAGTGAAAGTTTTACTTTTTCCTTTCCAATTTGGATGCCTTTTATTTCTTTTTCTTCCCTGATTGCTCTAGCTAGAACCTCTAGCACTGTATTGAACAACAGTTGTGATAGTGGGCATTCGTTTCTTGTTCTCAATCTCAGTGGGAATCTTTCAGTGTTTCACCATTGAGTAAAATGTTAGCTGTGGGTTTTTCATATATACCCTTGACAAGGAGGTAAAACAGTACCAGGTGCCCATCCACGTCTGAAAAGAATCAGTACATCATGCCCCAAATTTCAACCACTCCCCCTCCCTGCTGGAACACTAAAGGCAAATATCAGCTTCTGGAACATTGCTTGCTTCTTTGCTATAAAAATATGTATGATGATTAAAACAAACCTGTTTTCGGTTGCTATAGAAATATGTATGATGATTAAAACAATCCTGTTGTTGGTTGCTATAGAAATATGTATGATGATTAAAACAATCCTGTTGTCGGTTGCTATAGAAATATATATGATGATTAAGCCAATTCTGCTTTAGGCACGTGTGAAAAAGAATTGGCCACGTGGGAAGGAGTTCTATAAAAACTGCAGTCACTGGACGTTAGGTGCGACTCTCACTAGGGAGTGCGCCTCAGCCGGTAATAAAGGTTTCATCGAAATTTTCTCCTGGGAGTCATTATTTGCATGACGTGTTCCGCTTCACCCTTGGTATTAGTCAGCCAAAGGGGTGCTGATGCAAAATACCAGAAATCACTTGGTTTTTATAAAGGGTATTTATTTGCAGTAGAAGCTTTCAGTTACCAGGCCATAAAGCATAAGTTACTTCCCTCACCAAAGTCCATTGCCACGTGTTGGAGCAAGACAGCTTCCGACATTTGCTATGGTTCGGGCTTCTTGGGTTCCTCTTTTCCCAGGGCTCTGTTTCTCTCTGGGCTCAGCTCCTCTGTTTCCTCCACAAGGTCAGCTGTAGACTTTGAGGCTCTCTAGGCTTTGCCTCTCTACACAAGGCCAGCTGTAGACTCTCAGGCAAATGGCTTGTCTCTTTTCCCACAGCCTTCTCTCTTTCCCTGGGCTCCAGCATTAAAACTCTGCATCAGAACTACAACTCAAAAACTCTAACTCTGTTGTTTGCCATGTCTTTTATCTTTAAGACCCCACCCACCAAGGGGTAGGGCTCAACACCCTATAGACATGGCCCAGTCAACACCGTAATCATAACATAATCATGCCCAGATGAACAGAACAGTTTACAAGCATAATCCAATATCTGTTTTTGGAATTCATAGCTATATCAAACTGCCACACCCTTTATCATGTTGAGAAATTTCCTTCAGTTCTTATCTTTTGGAGAATTTTTATTAAGGAAGGATGCTGTATTTTTTTAAATGCCTTTTCTGCATCAATTGTGATGATCATGTGATTTTTCTTCTTTGATTTATTAATGTGATGTAGTATGTAGATTGATTTTCTTTTGTTGAACCATCCTTGCATGCCTGGTATAAAATCCACTTTAGCATGAGGAATAATTCTTTTAATGCGGCGTTGGATTGGATTAGTGAGAATTTTTTTGAAGATTTTAGCATCTGCATGCATTAAGGAAATAGGTCTATAATTTTCTTTTTTCATAATATTTTTATCTGGCTTTGGTATTAGGGTGCTATTTGGCTTCATAGAATGAGTTTGATAGCATTCCTTCCTGTACAATTTTTTGGAAGAGTTTGAGTAAAATTGGTATTCAATCTTTGAATGCTTGGTAAAATTTACCTGTGAAGTCATATGGTCCTGGGCTTTTCATTATGGGGAGTTGTTTGAGGAATGTTTCAATCTCTTTATTTGTGATTGGTTTGTTGAGATCTTCTGTTTCTTCTAAAATCACTGTAGGTGGTTCATGTGTTTACAGGAATTTGTGGATCTCATCTACATTTTCTAGTTTTTGGCATACAGTTGTTCATAGTATCCTTTTATGATCTCTTTTATTTCTGTGGGGTCAGTGGCAATGTCCCCCTCTCATTTCTGATTTTATTTATTTGTGCCTTCTTTCTTTTTTCCTTTGTCAGTCTAGTTATGGGTTTGTCAATTTTAATGATCTCAAAAAACCAAATTTTGGTTTTGTTGATTATCTCTATTGTTTTTTTGTTCTTGATTTCTGCTCTGACCTTGACTACTTCTTTCCTTCAGCTTGATTTGGGATTAGTTTTCTGTTCTTTTTCTAGTTCTTCTGGGTGTGCAGTTAGATCATCAATTTTACCTCTTTCTTCTTTGATGTAAGCATGGAGGGCTATAAATTTGCCTCTCAGCACTGCCTTTGCGGTGTCCCATAGGTTTTGATAGGTTGCGTTCTCATTTTCATTCATCTCAAGGTATTTGCTGAATTCTCTTGCGATTTTGTCTTTCACCCGCTGATTTTTAGGACTGTGTTTTTTAATCTCCATATATTTATGAATTTTACCTTTTTCTGTCCATTATTGATTTCCAGATTAATTCCATTATGATCAGAGAAAGTATTTTGTATAATTTCAAACATTTTAAATTTGTTGAGTCTTGTCTTGTGACCCAACATATGGTCTATCATGGAGAAGGATCCATGAGCACTTGAAAAGAATATATATCCTGATGTTTTGGTGTACAATGCTCTACAGATGTCTATTTGGTATAGTTCACTTATCATATTATTCAAGTTTTCTGTTTCTTTATTTATCCTTTGTCCAGATGTTCTATCAAATACTGAAAGAGGTATATTGAAATCTCCAACTATTATTGTACAAACATCTATTTCTCCCTTCAGCTTTGCCAGTGTGTGCCTCATGTATCTTGAGGCACAGAGGTTAGGTTCATAAATATTTAGAATAGGCATTTCATCTTGTTTAATTGCCTGTTTTATTAATGTATTTGGTTGTGTCCTTATGTCTTACATGAGTCTCTTGTAGACAACATATAGATGGCTCATATTTTTTAATCCAATTTATCAGTCTGTGTCTTTTGATTGGGGAGTTCAAGCCGTTAACATTCAATGTTATAACTGTAAAGGAATTACTTACTTCATCTATTTTGACCTTTGGCTTTCTGTTGTCATATCATACTGTAGTCTGTCTTTTTACCCTTTCTAATATTCTTTATTTCTACACTCTTCTCCAAGTCCCTCACCCTTGGTTTTTCCTTTCAAGCTGCAGCACTCCATTTAGTATCTCTTGTAATTCTGGTCTTTTGGTAACATATTCTATCAGTTTTTGTTTGTGAGGACTTTGAACTCCTCTTCATTTTTGGACAGCTTTGCCGGATATAGATTTCTTGGCTTGCAATTTTTCTCTTTCAATATCTTAAATACATCATACCACTTTCTTCTCTCCTCCATGGTTTCTGATGAGAGATCAGCATTTAATCTTATGGAGTTTTCCTTGTATGTGATGCTTTGCTTTTCTCTTTCTGCTTTCAAAATCTTCTCTTTATCTCTGATATTTGTCATTTTGAATAGTAGGTGTCTTGGGATCAGCCTATCCATGTTTTTTGCTTTTGTTTTAATTGAAGTATATCATTCATACATGAAAATACATAAACTATAAGTGTTCAGTAATCATCGTGATCTTACAAAACAAACATGCATATAACATCATACAGGGCTCCCACACATCACCCCCTCCTCCCCACAAACACCCTGAATTGTTGTGAAACATTTGTTAACAAATCATGAAAGAGCATCACCAAAGTATTACTACAAACTATAGTCCATATCTTTCTCCCCTATACATTTTTTAAGGATTTATTTATTTATTTATTTACTTTTATCCATTTTTACCACCCCCACCCCCACCCGGTTTTTGCTATTTCTTTGTCTATTTGCTGGGCAACACTCTCTGTCCATTTCCTGCTCTCTCTTCTCATCCTTTGCCTCCTGTCTTCACTGGGATTCCATCCTCAGAATCTCCGATGTGGGAGAGAGGCGTCCTACTGCCTGCATGACCTTAGTTCCTGGTTTTTCAGTGCATCTCGTCTTGGCTCTCCTTTGTGTCATTCTCCTGTTATGTCATAATCTTGCTGCATGGCTTGTGGGGCCTGGCAGCACAGCCGTGCGCGGGGTGTGGTGGCTCACCTGCGCACGGGACCTGGTGGGCCACTCACCTCCTATATTTTTCTTTTTTTCTTTTTACCGGGAGGTCCCGGGGGTCGAATGCAGGTTCCTCATATGGGAGACAGACACTCAACCACCCCAGCCACATCTGTCCCCCTGCTATATCTCTTAAGGTTGACCAAAGATACTCAAAGTTACAGTCTTTTCCCATACAGGAGGGTCATATAATAAATCAGGCTTAGTTTATCACCAGCATTCTAAAAACCAGACCTAGGGAGAAAAACTGGGTCTGGGGACACATGCATAGTTTCTAATATAGCAAATGTTTAGCCTATGCTGATTATCACAAAATCAGGGGAGCGAGAATATTCACACACTATTCATGTTTATTCTGTTTGGGGTGTGTTTTCCTTCCTGGATATTGATATTTATATATTTCATAAGAATAGGAAAGTTCTCAGTCACTGTTTCCTCAAATATTCTTTCTGCCCCTGTTACAGTTGGGGAGCTTGATGTGATTATGAATTCACAATTCCATTGCTCTGAGAGGGTTGAACCTGTATGTCAAAGGTTAGGGAAGGCCAGGTGGTCAACTCGTTGCTCTGAGAGGGTTGAACCTGTATGCCAAAGGTTAGGGGGAATGTTGTCTTCACCACACTGTACTAGGGGGCCTGAGACTCTAACCCAAAGTTTGGGTAAGGTGTGGCAATCACTCCAACACTCTTGGAGGGTGAGGTCTGGAGCTTGGTCGACACCCAGATGCTTGGTGAGGTTGGAACCAAGGAAATGGCCCTTGGGCAAGCCTGTGGAAAGGGTTGGTTCCAACATGGCCTCAAGGATAAGAAACCATCTTCTTAAGAATGACTCTCAGACTTTGAAATCGAATGGAGGATGCCCTGCAGGGTTACTGAACTGTAGAGGATCCATGACTCATGTCTAACATCCCAATTTCTCCTTATGATAATGAAAATGTTTATCCTTTGTTTTTCCATTTGTGTATTGGGAGCAGTTAAATGGTTCTGTAAGTTTCAGAGGTCTATGGCAGATGGGATTTTGCCTCAAGATGAACTGTATTTCTTTAAACTGATTATAATATGATTTGTACTTGAATTGTTACTGATTTAAGGTTTTTTGAATATTGTAATGTATTTTTGAAATTCAGAGGGTGGAGTGTTACAGTTGGGGAGCTTGATGTAATTATGAATTCCAAAAATATAATTGGATCATGCTTGTAAACTGATCTGTTAATCTGGGCATGATTAAGTTATGATTAGGGCATTGACTGGGCCACGTCAGTAGGAATTTGAGCCCCACCCCTTTGTGGGTGGGGAATTGAATATAAAAGGCATAGCAAGAACAGAGTTGAAGCAGTCTTTTGAGAAGCAGTTTTGATGTTGGAAAGAAGGTCCCAGGAGAAGAGAAGCAAGCCGTTCGCCTAATCGTCTACAGCTGACCTTGTGGAGGAAACAGGAGCTAAGCCTGGAGAAAAACACAGCCCCAGGAAGAGAGGAACCCCAGAAGCCTGAACCCTGGCGAACACCAGCAGCTGTTTTGCTCTAACACATGGCAATGGACTATGGTGAGAGAAGAAACTTAACGCTTTATGGCCTGGTATCTGTGGACTTCTACCCCAAATAAACACCCTTTATAAAGACCAACCCATTTTTGGTATTTCACATTAGCACCCCTTTGACTGACTAATACAGCCCTTTTTCCATTTTATTCTCCTTCTGCAATGTCAATAATGCATATGTTTTTGTGTTTCACCTTGTCATTCAATTCCCTTTGACCCTGTTCCATTTCTTTCCATTTTTTTCTCTTTCTGTTCTCCTGTCTTTTCCAGTTCAGATGTTCTGTCTTCAAAATCAATACTTCTGTCTTCAAGCAGTTCAAATCTGGTCTTATGTTCCTCTAATGTATTTTTAATCTCATCCAACATGTCTTTCATTCCCATAAGGTCTGTTACTTTTCTTTGCAGACTTTCAAATTGTTCTTTATGCTCATTCAGTGTCTTCTTAATATCCTTTATCTCTTAAGTTAAATTTTCTTTCAATTCTTTAAATTGTTTAGTAGAGTTGTGTGATTATGATTAATTAACTTAAATCCTCAATCTCTTCAGTATATTTGGTTTGTTCCTGTGGCTAAGCCATCTCTTCCTGTCTTCTATTATGGTTTGTAATTTTTTGCTGATGTCTAGGTATCTGATATGTTGGTGAATTTACTCTGATGGCCAATTTCTCTCTCTTGCCTATTATTATTTTTTCACAACTTTTTGATGTTTGGTTCAATTTATCCTAAGTCTTTAAAATTTCTCAGCTTAAGTGACCAAAATAGTGCCATGGACTCACTAATGGGGCACAGACTTTCTCCCATGGGTGAGGTAAAGAAAGCTCTAAAAGCAGTTTTTGTCCATGTAGTTTCCAGACTGGCCAGGAAATGGCACTTGTTGGCGCACCTTTCCAGGGAGGTTTATCTCTCTCCGTTTTCTTCTGTTTTTATTTGGCCAGCACCAAGATTCAAAGTGGGCTCTACTGGACAAATTCACTGAATAAAAGCCCCCTGACCCCTCTCCCTTTTCCCATGTAACAGCTGGGAGGGAGGAAAACATCTGCTCTTCTCTTAGTCAACTGCAGTGAGCCAGAGGTTTTACCCCCACTGAATATCTCCCAGCAGCGAGAAAGTTTAGTATCTCACAGTTTGTTGTTTCAGCTTCTTGGTCTCTCTGTCTCTCACCCTACTGGGAGTTGTGAAGCACTGTCATTGTCTGCTGACCCCCAAAGCAGGTTCCTCAGGCAGCTTTTGGCTCTTGCTCTATTGTTTTTGTGAGAGGGCTAAGCCTTATCTGCCTAATCTGACACCATGTTCCCACAATCCTCTTTTTAATTAATCATTACACTATGACAGTTTGAGCAAATATTTCTTAAATATGATCCCCAAATAAAGAACTATTGAAAAACAATAAATCTGATTTCATAAAAACAAAAGCAAAGACAGTTGTTAAAATCAAAAGGTAAACCAAGACTAGGAGAGTTTCTTTCCAGAAATTAACTCATAGCTGATCATAGTTCTAAATGTAAAGATAAAAAGAAAATTCCCATTTATCTCTTCTTTTATTTATCTAGATATTAACTTACTTGACAGATGTACTTTATTCAGTGATAATATTCTAGGGTAGGTATTAAATTTACTTAGTGTTCTATTCAGAGCCAGGCAACAAAGTGATCTGGCATGCAACAATGCAAAAGACAAATAAGAATTCTAAATCTAGGGGGCCATTTTAAAGAGATGTTAATGAAAGACCTTTTGCACTGGGTATTTCTAGTCTAATAATGTACCTTGAATATCACTTATATTGCAAATGCAAATGCAAAATTATTTCTCCTAGTCATTGGCTAGTTCACAAACTGTCTAGTGTTTAATGGAATTAAATATAGCAGAAGCACTTGTAATAACTGCTTTTGGATTATGGACTTTTGATTTGATTTTTAATTCGGTATCCAAGCACCCCTGAATTTTGTATTCTCAATTACAGCAATTCAAAAGTTAAATGATTTCCATGAGATGTAGAATAAAATTATCTCTTTCCCATTTTCTCTTTTACTTCCTCTCTGTGTCTTTCTTTGTCTCCCTGTCTCTCTGTTTCTCTTTCTCTCTCCCGGAACAAATATATCACTGACTATGCTGTAGATTTTAAATCAAATTACTGAAAATCTTCTGAGCACTGTTGTAGGCACTGTGTCCACAAAGATGTATATTTTATTTCCCTTGAGCTTTTAATTAACTCAAGTTCTAGAAAGAGAAACAATACAATTTCAGAGTGCTGCTATTCTCTATTAGCACAGTGTTTTGTTTTATTTGTGTGTGTGTGTGTGTGTGTGTGTACACTGAATACACTATCCTGGTATATATCATATGTAGAATAGTAAAATTAAGTGGAGTTTAAACAGTTGTTAAATTTTTCTGGATAACCTAGGTAAACTATTTGAATAATTTGTCTTTATATCGTCTCCAAGGTAATTTTCTTTTAGAAAACAAACAAACCACCTGCAAAAAATCTTCACCTGTGACTGTGCAAACAATAATCAAATCATTCCTTCTTGTAATCCATTGAAAATATTCACATTAAAAGATAGTCACTTCTGTTTATTTCTGAGGCTTAGATTGCATGTGGCAAGCTAAACACTAATAGGATGGGAATGCAACAAAGCAAACAGAACCATTCTCTAGCTTCCTTGACACCTTATTTTTCAGTTCCTTTTTCCAAATACATTAAGGGAAAGAATCCATTTCTGTTTATCATCAGAGTTAATGGCTATTACTTGTTGACAGTTTTAACAGATTCACTTAGAAGAACCTGACTAGATTGCTCTGATACAGTATCAGCAGGCATTTTCACCTCCAGGTCAAGCAATCTATAAACCCAGCATGAGGGATCATGATAAAATCAGTTGTGAAACTCATACAATGGGTGAAATGGGTAGTAAGTCTCCATTTTTCATGAATTTGTGGGGAGAAGTAGCACAGCAGTTAATCACAGCATGATAACTTCAGTATGACTTGCTGATGAATTCCAAATAAGGTACTAATAAATAATTGAGAACATTGAAAACCATTAGCTGGCATAATTTAGTATGGTTTCTTCAATGGCCATATTATAAAGTATGCTGTTAATTCATTATCATTCTTAAAATGTCTAGATTATGCTCATTCTTCTAAGGTTTATTTAGTTGGTAGGGAAATTGTTCAGTAATCTACTCAACTATATATGCAGAGTTTGAGAAGAAAATCCATTCCCTTGGATCTCTTGATTTTTTCTCTAGAGGAAAACAACTAAACTTTTTTCAAAGTTGAGAATCTAAAACAAGCCAGACATTAAGATTGGAATAGGATTTTACCCGTGCTGCATTTGAATCATTCTTCCATTACTGACTCACTTTGTCTCACCACAATGCCCTTGACTTTCTACCCCCATTTCCAATATTTTATTTCCATGCATTTTTCTCTAATTCTTTAACTACTGTTCTTGAGATGAGTCATGAAGTAACCTTTGTCAACCTTAAGAAATGTGGCCACAATTAGAATAGACAGTTTGAGATCCACAGCACCATTCCTCCAACCTCTTCTGAGAAAGCAAAGTTAAAAGAGTCATTTGTAAAACAAATGTAGCATGGAAGATATGACCACATAAGGTATGATCTGCATAATTTCCTATTGAAATTCAGATTCAACTCTCTTTTTGTTGGTTGTCTGTTTCTCAAAGTATAATTTTAAAAAATTTAAAACATGAATATTTGTCAGAAATTTTATTTAACTCATTAATTAATGAGGGAACCAGTTTAGTGGTTCCAAAATCATTTGAGGAACTGGTAATTTATGGGCAATATTAAAAAGGAGTATACGAATAAGATGATGAGCTTAGTTGTGAAATTAGCCAGACCAGCACAACAATAAAACTACTTAGAGGTTTTCTTTTTACTGACCATGATTCATTTTTATTTGTTGCAAATCTAGAAGTTAACATGAAATTTCACTCAGTCCAAGACCTTAGTTAATAGTAATAATCAAAATCAAACAATGGTACATCTAGAAACTTAAATAATCCTTGTTGGTCCTGATAAACAATGTTTCAGGAGAGTTTTACAAGGAAACGCAGTCATCCTCTTACCTTATTTAAACTGTTGAAAGGTTGTATTAATAGTTATTACCTACCTCTTTCAAAGTAATTATAGAGTTCATAAATACACACACACACACACACACACACACACGTATTTGTCACATATATTTAGAATTTAATCTATTGTGGGGACCCAGGGGTACCCACTCCCAAGTCCTTAGCAAGTAGCCTCCTGTTTAACCTAGATATAAGTTAAAGGGTAACAGCCCTCCCCAGAGAGGAAAGGTGTATAGATGTTATCGTAAACTATAATCTTCCCAAAGCAGTAAAAGTCCTTGGTAAATGGCCTTCCTAGGAGCTTAGTGAAAACATCACCACACTCCATGTGTATGCTTCACATGACACTAGCAGAAACTCTGTTCTCATACCTCATGGAATGTTCTTGTTCTGAAACTCCTTATATATCACCCCTCATTTTCTCATCTCTTTGCAGAGTAGTAACTTCATTCATTCTTTGACCAGCCATCATCAAAGAAGTCTCTCCTGTCTGTAAGTCCCAATAATGCTTATGCCTGACTAAATGCTATGTGTGTTCTTTGGTCTCACAGCCTCACCAACTCATGCTTTTCAGGAGTTGGGTTGTAATATCTATTAATACTTTTAATTTGAATATAAATATACAAAATTGTATTTCATTTGATCCACCATTTTAGAAAATGTGTGGCAAATCATTTAATCCATATTTCTATGGTAAACTAACTCATGCTTTAATAAAAGAAAAAATCAGTCAGTGGGTCATTTGGCACTTTTTGTTCATTTATAAAGTAACTCTTTGATTAAATGTTTTAAATTGTTAAATCCTATAAATTTAGAGAAAAAGGAAACTCTGATATCATTAGATATAACTCTCTCACTTGACAGATGATAAAATTTAGACCTGACAACTAGAGTAGCTTCTTAGGTTATAGAGCTAATCAAACCCTCTGTTCTTTTACAATGTCAAAGTTGAATCTGATTCACAGTTTAACATGTTATATTTTAACTTATTTCCATATTTTCTTTGTACAACTTTATTGTGGACATCAATTTGAAAATATGATTTTCTTAACAGAGATTTTTATAATTAACTTTTTTATTTTTATTTTTTTTTAATTTTACCAGGAGGTCCCGGGGATCGAGCCCAGGTCCCTCCATATGGCAGATGGATGTTCAAACATTTGAGCCACATCCACCTCTTATAATTAGCTTTTAACAATATTCTTTTTTTAATGTATTTTAAAAGAGACTGTTTCATGGGGTACTGCTGAAATTGAGTGATTTTTCTATAACAAATAATTTTAAATCATACATGAAATTTTAGATGAATATCTTAGTCATTCAATTTAATGAAAAAATTGAAATATAACTCAATATTTTAAATAATTTTCTTCTCTTAATGTCTATAACAAAAGTGTATATTTAGTCAATGAACTAATAAAAATGTATTGAATATTCTATTGGGTTATGAGATATAAAATATGTTCTAAATGAAATTACTGTAATATTCCTCTGATTCAATTATGGATATTGGTAAAATTGGTAATGAATTATGGATATATTTTTCATTGGATTTTAGGCAGTATTCATGTTGAAAGGAATTTTCAAGTGAACTTGGGTAGGAGGCTGAAGACATAAATTGAAGTCCCTATCAAAAACTGGGACTTGTTATAGAAATGTTTGGACAAGCTTTTGAAAAATCTCTCAACCACAATTTCTTTATCAGTACAATCAAGGAGGTGGACTAAGGGATATTTAAGGGTGTCCAGAACTAACATTGTATGAATTCCATAAGTATTGCTGAAATAGTGCTACTTCGTGGTTCATCTGATTAGAATTTATTCAGGCAAAATAGCAGTATTATTTTATTAAAGTTGATGAACCATCAACGATTAGCATCAGCTTGAAACCACCCACAGATATTATAATTGCCTTGGCAGTCTTAGTCAATTAATATCACATTTTTACAAAATTAAAGTATTTAAATGGTACTTCATGCAGAGGTCTGTTAAAATCACAATGCATTTTATTTTAACGGTTACCAAAGGAAACTTTTACAAGTTACTGTAGAAATAAGAGTAAATTAATTAACAAAGCATTCCATCTCATTTCAGTCAGGGGAATAATGCATATGTGCTGAGGGCACTCTGTTCCTTGAAATTTAAAATAAATAAGGCTTAAACTTCAATCCATATACATTGGGAAATTGAGCATATTTCTAGAGTCTTGCCAGGGGTGTGTGAGACCTAGATAAAGATTCCTACATCTACTAACTTTTGGATATTTCTAATATTTCACCTTATTATTTTTTATTTACTATCCTACTGTGAATGACATTGGCTGCAGATTATAGTACATCTGTCAGTGTTTTGGGTAACTTTGGGTGTGATGTAAGATAAAGTCATTACAAATAATTCGATGAAATATTAACTATAATTGTAATATATTCTCTAATGTCATTTGATAAAATCTCATCTAAGTATTTGAAATGTTTTAATGAAGCTAGAAAGCATTTTAAAGTAGCAGTGTAATAAAAATCTTTGAATTGGATTTTAAAATGCAAAGGATTATTTTATCCACCCATGTAGCTTGAATACTACAAACTAAAGTGAACATCAAATATAAAGTATTTTTGGACATTAAGTAATTTTTGGTATCATAAACTCAAAAATGGAAAATGTTATTGGAAAAACCTATAAAATATTGTTATCTATCAAATTATCTGGAGATATATTTCATGAAATAATTAATCACAGTTTTTAAAATATAATTCAGAAAATTGCTCAAATATGTACTTTATTTGACTGTATAAACCATACAAAAATTTAATAATGAAATTTGTTTTACTTATAGCTAAGTGAGATAGAGTGCTTCCTCTTTATTGAAAAATTATATCTATGTACTTGAAAAAGCTTACAGCATAGTCTATACCTGTAGAAAAACCTAGTTTGTTCCTAAACTGTACCTACAGAAATAAAGGTCACTTGGTTCAATAGAAATTTATTGGAAGTAGCTGGAATAGGAAAATAATTTTTAATTTTTATTTTGCCTAAGCTTTCTTTCTTGCTTACTTCTCCTTTATTATATTTCATGTATTCTGAACTTCATTTAATATTAGCTCTTCACAGATTTTAAAAATTGTGACTTTTTTAAAAAATTGGAAAGTCCTTAATATCTTCTATTTAATCAAATTCTCTCATACTATAAATGAAGAAGTTGAGATGCAATAGAATTTTGACTTTTCTAGAGTTAAAAAAAAAAAAAAAAAGTAGTGGTAGAGCTAACCTAGACCTGACATCTCCAGTGTTCAGCTGTGTGTAAAAGGCAGGCAGACCATTCAGATGCGTTTTCAGGAGCATGACCAGGTAGTGCCTCTTATGGTCAAGTATGAATGTGATCCCTTTCAATTCCATTCTTCTTTATGCTAAAACAGAGGTTGTTTATTCTTGTTATAACTTACTTGGGGATATCACCATTTGTCATAATGATAACCATACTATCTATATGTTTTTAATAACAATTGTAGGTTGAATTGTAATCCCCCAAAAGATATGTTCAGGTTCTCTTCGCCCATACCTATGATTGCACCTTTATTTAGAAATAGGATCATCACATATGTAATTAGTAAAGACAAGATCATACTGAATGACTGGTGTCCTTAAAAGAAGAAAAAACAGACAGGGATGGAGGATGGCTATGTGAAGATAGAGGCAGAGTTGGAGTGATATTGCCACTAACCAAGGAATACTTTGTGCTACCAGAGATGGAAGAGGCAAAGAAATATACTTTCTTGAAGCCAAAACTTTGATTTTGGACTTCTAGCCTCCAGAACAATGAGAAATAAATTTCTGTTTAATCTACCCAGTTTGTTGTGCTATATTATGAAAGCCCTAGGAAACTAATAAAATAATTAATCTCTTTTTCTATTGATTTCAAATAGGTCTTGGTATATTGAAACCAGATTTGTGCATACATCATATATATTACATATGTTATTAACTTATATGTGTAAGATTTGTTTTGTTTTTTGCTTAAATTCATTATCCAAATCATCCTACCAATCCATTCAGTAAATGTGGTATTATTTCCTACTGAAATTTAGATTCAACAATTTTAAAACAATCTAAGTAATATTTACATGTATTTCACTATATAGAATCCATATAAAAATCGAATAAGAATGGACAAGTTTAAATTGGCAGTCACCTCAAGGGATAAGAAACACTTGGGAAAACTAGGGCTGTATTAAAAGTAAATTTTGAGTAGATTGAAATTTATCATACCCAAAGGACTAATATTACTAAGATCATTTTTTTCAGAAAATATTTCATTGTAATATTCCATTGTAAATATTTCATCTATTAAAATTTAATTTTAAATAACTGAAAGGCTCCTTGGGTAAGTTATTTAATCTTCCTCAAGATTTGTTCTGTTTGTAAAATAACAACAATACCCCTTTTGTATTTAAATGAGTCATTTCATGCAATACCACTAAAAGACAATCTGTCACATTTTAATTCAATACTTAACACATCTATGTAATTTAAAATTTTCTAATAACTACATTAAAAATTTGAAAAGAAATAGGTGCAATTAAATTTTATATTATATTTAGTCCAATATATCTAAAATATTACCATATCATTATTAATTACATATTTTACATTCTATTTTTTCATTTTTAAGTCCTCAAAATTCTGTTTGTACTTTGACTTAATGACATTTCAAGTCAGACTAGTCAAGTTTGATGTGCTCAATAGCCAAATGTTCATGTGAATATTCACTACTGTTTTGCACAGCTCAGATCTAAAAAGATGACCTTGATTAAGAAAAAATTAATTACAACATAAGAAATAGGTATTAATTTAATAAAAGTTAGTAAGCTGTTAATGATTTAACAGTGAAGAAAACATTTAAAGTAGCTACTGTGAGTAATATAATCACATGTTCAAAGCTAAAATTACTTTAAAAGATAATTTTAGTAAAAGTATCTAGTGTAATTTAGAGTGAAAATTAAAATATATATATAATTTATTTTTAAATGTTATGTATAATAATAATGGAAAATATGTTGCTAATTAATATATTCATAGAATATATTACAAAGTGAAGGGCCAAATAAAATATTTAAGCAGTTATATGCATAGGAAAGAGAATAGAAGAAATAAAACTGTAGGTGGTAAATTTATTTCTGAGTACACCTTCAGGAATGTTACTTGGCAATTTATAAATCTATTAAAGTGGAATTGCTAGTGATGGTTTGTGAAATAAATTCAGTTTTTTCAATAAAATAGAATGAATTATTTTATTCCATGGTCATTTTAGGTGTACTATAAAGATAATGAAAACATAATTTTATGTTATTAAGTCAGAAATCACTTTTAGTACTTTTGATTGATAGTGACTGTAGCCATCAAATTCTATTGTCTGGTTACTATTTTAGGCTGGTATTCCAAAATTTGCTTTGTATGAGTCTTTGGAATATAAATAAACTAGATGAAATTTGAATTAATTTTTATTTCTTTTTGCAAATTTAGAAAACAAAATCAATATGCTGAGAACCAAGCAGAAATTTAAAACAACACGTTATTGTGAAGTGTGCAAATTAGGGAGTTTTAGTGTGAATTATCTCCTGAGATCAAATCTGACACTAGGCACAACTGAAATATTTCCAGGTTTGCCTTTAGTGCACTCTCTGAGCTGACTTGAGTATCATACTCCTTCCTAGCTAGACACTGCTTTCTGTATCTAGCCTTGGCATCATGTTACAAATCAGGAAAGAGCTAGCTATTACACATTTAAAAATCTTTCGGATAGGGCATTGAAAATTTCATTTGAAACTATATTCAATATGCTGACACTTAGTCAAGTGCTGGAGGGAAAATGATGAATAGCACAGAAAGGACAAATAGAATATAGTAATTACTAAGGAAGACAGATAGATCAGTAGGCCGATATGATGCAGTGTGACAAAGCTATGGAAGCTGTAATAGATGGTGCTACAAAAGCACACAGGAAAGACATATGCCCAAATAAGATGGGTTAGAGAAAAATCCCTAAAGGAATAGTGTGTTAGTCAGCCAAAAGGGGTGCTGATGCAAAGTACCAGAAATCTGTTGGCTTTTGTAAAGTATATTTATTTGGGGTAGAAGCTTACAGTCACAAGGCTCTAGAGAGTCCAAGTTAAGGAACCATAAGAGGTACTTTCTAACCCAAAGTCTGTTGCTATGTGGTGATGCAAGATGAAGGGTTATGTCCATGAAGGTGCAGCCTTCCTCTTCTCTCTTAAGGCTCCATGGGTCCAGGTTCTTCTGATCTCAGCTGTAGGCTGGCATAGGACTTGTCTCTCTTCCCAGGGCTTGTTTCTTTCCGGGCTCAGCTGCTCTGTTGTCTTCACAAGGTCAGTTGTAAACTATCAGGCGAACGGCTCAACTCTCTTTCCGGAGCCGTGGGATCCTCTTCCGTGTCTATGGAGCCTTCTCTCTTTTCTCACGTATCTGCTTCTATGTTCTTGATTGAGCATCCGTTTATATAGCCCAGCAGGGGGAAGGGACTAAACCCTGCACACTGTAATGATGTGGTCAAATCAAAGCCCTAATTTTGATTTAATAAAGTAAAAGTGAAACCTCTGAATTTAATACAAAGGGATATCATGCACAGAGGAACAGACTAGTTTACAAACATAATCAATATCTCTTTTTGGAATGCATAAATAATAACAAACTGCCAAAAATGGGAATATCTTCTTGGCTGATAGTTAGAATATAATAGTAGGCCAAGAAATACAGGAGGGAAATGAGAGGATAGGAAGTTGAGAAATGGATTGTTGAATTGCGTGTTCAAAGATGCAGTTGTAAAATCTAGTAAAATCATTTATAGTAGTCCATATAGCAAAGCAGGAAGAAAGAATTCAAGCCCCTAAAGGTAGATATAGGGAAAAAATCATCAGAAATATATTTCAACCACATACTTCTGACTCCTTAAAAATAGTACATAACATTTGTCATGGCAATATTGTTTATTGGAATTTATTTTAATGAAATATATTGTGTTACAGTTTAATATTTTATGCCTTCAGCAGTTCTCAATACTTGCATACTACCTAAATAACTAATATTAGAAGAAGGCTTGGGTAGTTTTTGGTATTTCATATTATACATTCATCAAAATATTTCTGAGGAATCCTTAATATGAAAATATCCAGGCACATAATGAAATTTAAAATTGACTGTACCATGTAAGCTCAACTCTTTAAAGAACACGCTACATAAGAAAATATAGTGGAAGGAAATAGATGATACTTGCAAGGTGGATGGTAGGGGGACACTGTCAGCAAAATATGTTAAAGACACGGAAACTAGCAAAAGAGATTACCAGCAGGTTTTTATTGGGCACAGTCTATTGGTTTTTAAGGGGATTAACTGATTCTATAAGGCTGTGTACCTTTGATTGTCTTTGATAGACTATTCTGTTGATATCTCAGTAGGAGGAGAAGATAAGTTTTAGAAAACCAGTAGCAATGCAAATGGTACCTGACCATCGCCAGGCAAAGTTTCTTCTCCCTGGAAATGAAAATGAATTTTGACCAGTAAAGAATATAATTCTCTGTAAGTTTAATTCTCATTTGAACTGAGTTTTAATATTTTATTTGTTCTCTCATTAATGTTAAATAAAATCTGTGACATAATGTTTATTTTATGTTTATGGAGAGTCATGATTTTACCTTTATGAAAGTATATTTTATCAGGATAATTGATTAGAGAAAAAAATTAGAAAAAAACTGAAATGATTTTCCAAAGGGCTTAGGATTGTTAAATAATATAAATATTAAAAGGGTTCATTAGCAATGTCTATATATACAAGTTTAATTATGCCCTTATCCACAAAGAATCTTAGATAATTATACACATTTACTCAGCCTTCAACTGAATGTTCTTTGCCATTTTACATGACTCTTTCATAAGTATTAAGTTTAAAGATTTTCCATATTTGTTCATTTCTTTTTATCTTTTTAAAATATGCTGTTTATTTTGATTTAACCATCTCTACTGGAGAACTGATTATGTCTTGTCAGTTTATATTATATACATATATAATATGTACACTGGAATTTAAAACAGTAAATTGCAATTCTGCCTTTTGTAATGATAACATAACTCAGATGACATATTCCCTGATATAACATAAGGAACATAAGTTGGTGTGGTGGTTTGGAGTTATATGTACCCCCCAAAAAATATTTTCTTAAACATAATCCATTTCTGTGGGTGTGGAGCCATTTTAAGTAGGACTTTTTGATATGATAACTTCAGTTAAGGTTTGGCCCAACCCAATCAGGATGGATTTTAATCCTATTACTGGAGTCCTTTATAAGGAGAATGAAATTCAAAGAAAGCCACAAGTAGCAGGAAGCTGAAATTTAGCAGAACCCAAAAGATAGCAGGGAGTCCAGGAGAGGCACCATGTGCATTGCCATGTGAACAAGGAGCCAAGAATCAAGGATCACTGGCAGTCAGATCCACAATGTCAGTTTTGGGAAGAAGGCATCACCTTGATGATGCTTTGATTTGGACTTTCTTTTACCCTCAAAATCGTGAGCTAATATATTCCCATTGATTACGGTGGAGTTTCCTGGTTTGGTTGGTACTGATAGTATGTCAGAGTTTCCTGGTTTTGTATATTTGTGTATTCAATGTCTCAGAGTTAAAAGAAATTGAAGAAAAAACTTCTTACAAAAAGTCCACATGGCCTCATGAGCAAACCACTTGCATAAGCTACTGTAAAATAAGCCATAAAATAAAATGTGCAACATCAGACAATCTCAGATTTGCAAAGTGAATATGAACAAAAACAGGCCCAGCTCAAGTCATGGTACCTCTCTCTCTCTCTCAATGTAAAGTGGAAACTTTCAATTCAGTGCTCACATTAAAATATTTTCCCACGCTACCCAAAGCCAAAGCCACCTCTACTATGTCTCCCAACCTCTTATCCAGCTGCAGTAGAGGGAAGTAGACCAATTACTATTTGCTGCAGCAGAAAACTTCTACAAAGCAAGGGTTGCCTTTCTCACAGTTGCCTGTTATTTTGATCTGCAAAGTAGCAAATGTTGAGTCACAATATTAGACTGTAAGAAAGAAATACATGTGTGAAAACTCTTTACTTAAATCTGAACTTTAAGCAATTGCAAAATGATACATATTGAAAAAATGGCCACATTCCAGTAGGGTAAGTTTTGGTTGTGGTCTTGCATGAGAGGAAGAAGATTAATGAATAACTCAGAATAAATTTATTAAAAGAAAGATGAATCTTGAGAAGATCTAGAATGACTGATTGTCTTTGCTGGGAGATAAATATTTTATTAATTCTTAGTGTGGCAAAACATGCCTAATATTAGAACCACAATGTGTCTCTCTCTCTAGCTGTGTGTCTCTCTCTCTCTCTATATATATATATTATGTGTGTGTGTGTGTGTATATATATATATATATATATATATATATATATTTGCACACAGACACGTAATAAGCCAGCTAAGAAGCAATACATAATTTGTTTAATAGGAAAATACTAAGGTAAAATAATATGAAAATAAAACAGCACATAATGATCAAGTCCTAATTATATCATTGTCTTCTCAATCTAATTTTATGTGTAATAACTGCAATTAATTAAGAGAGGGACAGTCAGTTTGCATTTTGTACATTTGTTCATGTTAGTGAAATGACAGTGAAGCTCAAACTTTTGTGGGGGCAGTGTCGGGACATTGGAATTGTCCTGCATGACATTGCAATGATGGATACAGGGCATTACACATTTTTCATAACCTACAAAATTTGTGCGGGATGGAGTGTGAACTATAATGTAAACTATATTCCACGATTAGTAGCAATGCTTCAATATGTGTTCATGAATTTTAACAAAAGTACCACACTAATGAAAGATGTTAATGTGGGAAAGTGTGAGAAGGGGAGGGTATGGGGCATATGGGAATACACCATATTTTTTATGTAACATTTATGTAATCAAAAGATTCTTGAAAAATAAAAAAAATTATATATATATATATTTGTGTGCTTAAAATATGCATGTCTTTATAAAAATTAAAGCCATGGGCAGATTTATTCATCATAGTGTTTATCATCATTATCTTGATCATTTTTAGTGTTGTCAAGTTTTATCAAGCAGGAGGTTTGGAAGTTACTGTTAATAGAGCTGGGTATATCAAATATGTAAGATTTTGTGCCTTCCTTTACCTATTTTAAAATCTGATTAATCAGCTTATAATCTTCATCAAATGAAAAATGGAATACAGAATATAACCAAGTATATTATCAAGATAAAATATTCTCCATTTTTTTATTGAGCCAACCCGTGACTGATGTTGAAAGATATATGCAATGCTTCAAAGCATGTAAGGCTATGTTTAGTGATATTTATACAGTTGATATCCATAACCATCATTTATGAAAGTCCTCAATATGAATTACTATTTGGAAAAATAATATTAGATATTTTTTAAATTAGATAGAGCCTATAATTATAAAACTTTATTTACTCAACTACAAATGCGATGCTATATTTTTAAATACTCTGTAAACTATCAAGACTAAATCAGATGCTTATTACTATTGGCAGGCTGATGTCTTTTCTATATCTAGTTGGTTTCATGAAATAATTTTTGTAATTCATTTAAATGTAATTTGGTAGTCAATATATAATCAGATAGTTGGAAGTATTTTAAGAATTCATAGCCTATTTAATCAAAACAATCTGAAGTCAAGTCTGTCTGGATATTTAAATGAATATAGTTATCTATAAAGTATGTTGCACAATTCCTGGTACATAACCATATTTATGTCATGGATATTCATATCAAATGAAACTAGTGGAGATTTGATTTGTGACCTCTGTTTAAACTTAACAAACGCCACTGGTCACTAAGACCCTAGGCTCTACCAGCCTTCTAACTTGTCAGTAAAGCAAGTCTCCTATATTTCTAGGTTTCAGGAAAATTGTATATCATCTTTATAGCAGTGAGCACTGGGCCAATATGAAGTCTGAACTTGTGTTTTAATTTTATTTTAATGTTCTGTAGGTAGCCATCAAAAGGATCTTTTGGAGATACACTTTCATTTTGAGTGAGCAGATAGCTTGTATATTGAGTTGATGCAGTGTTGGGATGTAAGCAAACACTGACTGCAGTTTTTAATAAAAGCATTATTGTCCTCATGGGGCAAGGGCATTATCCTTTATAAGACAGCTTAAACCAACTATTTGTGGAAAATTAAAAACATGATGCATCCGGTAATTAAATATTTGAAAGGGAGGTAGGATTGTTTTGTTTTGTTTCGTATTTTGCATGGGAAAGTCAGTATCTAAAATTCAAATTAGACAAGAAGTTATTAAGTTGAAAGGTATATTATGTTATAATATGGAGTATAATAAAATAATAGGTGACTTCGTTAATTTAGAAACACACAAGATTCAAAATCAGCTAATTAATCATAAAAAGCAGCTTGATTTTCTTCTGTAAAATACAAATTGTAAAATTCATCAACAACTCAACCACTCCCATTATTCATCAAAAATATTTGAGAAGCTCAAACATGTTTACTCAAAAAAGAGACTTACTCGCCTGTGGTTAGACATTTAGTGGCAATGTCTAAATTAATCCAGAATTTCTTACAATTTGATGAAATTGTGTGTATATGTATACATATAATAGATTGAAAAGGAAATTATTTTTGTGGTATTTAAATTATGTGTGATGACTTCAAGGGATACATTCCTGGAGAAATTTGCTATAGGAAAATTTGCATAAAAGGAATGTGAGGCCAATAGGAAAACAAAAGTAATGGGAATTAAGGTTGTGAATAAATTTATGTGGGAGCCCTTCAAGTAATTATATTTATTAAAATGAAAGAATAAATATAGCATATGAAATAAAAATAGTCCTAATAATATTTTATCTCAAATTTTCAGTAAAGGGAATTTTAATTGTTTTTCTTACAAATTTTTATGGACTATATCTGCTTCTTATAAAACAGTATGTATTCACTTCTTTATTTGGCTTTATCAGGTAACATGCATGCTTACAAAAATTTTACCTAAATTAGTCATCCATTTAGATAATTAATCCTTTTCTAATATTATCTCATTCAGATCAGTTGACTAGAATTCATGATTCCACAAACACAAATTGGCTTGAATACTTGACATATTTTAGTTGATTTTCATTTAACAAATATGTCATAGCTAAGAAAGGAACTAAACACCATCTCTGAAGTTTAACACAGTCCTTTCCTTATTACCCACTAAGCTCATTTTCTTTATTCCCCACAGAGAATTTACACCTCTGAAACTAGAGAAAGGTGCAGCTTAGGAAGTTTGCTGTATTCCTTTAAGCCACAAAAACACTTGGTATCATTAATGGAAAATAAAATGAATTTGTGGCCAAGAAAAGTCAGTTCTAAACCCAGCTCTACTCTTTGTCCCTTCTTGGTCTATAATTCTATGATTAAAAGTATTTAAAGACCAAAATAAAACTCTCTTTTACTACAATCTAAATGTTTTAGTATGTGCAAAGATGCAGGGTAATATCCATCTGAACTTCCTTATGCAAGGATAAACACCCACGGAAGCAAATGTTAAAATAAGTTTTCACAGATGGCTGCATTCTATAGTGTTAGCAAAGCTTTGTGAGCTTTCTCCCTTTGGTTTTCATAGACTTGAGCATACACATCTGGTAGGACTGAAGGCATGACAGAAGGTGTTTGAAGTACTAGATTACAGAAAGAAATGAATCAATAGGTAGTTCATGAATATTGTTAATACTTTAAAGAATTTAATTTTTATTCAAATCATTAAACTTACTTCCAAGAATATAGTTTTCATCTTATTTTTTTTTTACAAAAACTGCTGTAAAATGCATTTGTTTTGATAATGAAGCTTCATCTGACAATGAATGTTATTTTTTCAAATATTTGTTTTATGTCATATTTAGTAACTAGAGACCCTTATAGATGACAACATACATTTGATATATGTAACACTGATATAATGACACATGTCTACCTATATAAGTTAATATAAGTGGATTTGATGTATTATGCTGATTTGCAAACATGATAAATTATAAAGTTTTTTAAAATGCTACAATTTTTTTGTTTCCAAACAATATTCTTTATTACTCAGTACCTTATATTTGCATTGCACATTATTTTTTTCAAAGTCTTTTCACATATACTATCCTATTTGATCTTTGCAACCACCCTGAAGGATAGGAAGATGTGTTATTATTGTATCGGCAGAAAACTAGCTCAGAGTGGTCAAAACCCTGGTCAAGCAAACCCAATTAGTAATGGGCAGGACCAGGATTCTGCCACACATAGTGATTGTAAACTCTACCCTATGTCTCAAAATTCTCAAAATAAAAAATACCCTACAATTGCATAGGGTTTCACCATTTATAACATATTTTTTCACATAGCTTCTCATTTTGATATTGAAAGGGATGATGTCTCTGAAATGTGGGATGTATTTGTGTGTGTGTGTCTGGGTGTGTAGTTGGAAACTGGGCACAAATTAGAGAGTGGAAAGTAGCAATAGGAATAGGAATCAGGGATGTGGATTATATACCTGAATTGAGCTAAGGGATTGAGATTTTAAGAGGACAATCACTTCAATTCTTTTAGTCTCAGTTTCCTCATCTGTAATACAAGATATTTGTCTATGTGTGTGCTAATGTATCTTCCAAATCTAGGTTTCTCTGTCTCTTTCTTTACCTATGCTGAGTGTGGATAAATGCCTTTGGATAGAAAATCAAAAGTCATTCTCGTTTTCAGGGATATCATTTTAAGAAAACTCTTATTAATTAAGATTAAAACAAATTTTAGGTGCACAGTTGAGCTAATGCTAAATTGCTCTTTGCTGTCATAGATAGCTGAATTGGTGCTGACATATTTGGATTTTGATTGCTGTAATACCTAAATGATTCATCCATTAATAAGTATTATTTAATAATGACAATCTTAATATACCACTTTTATTTTCTGTAGCAGCAATCTAGTCTCTATAGATTGAAATTTCAAAATGATTACCCAACTAAATGTCATTGGCTGGTCAGTTTTTCCAGTAGCTGATAACACTTGTGATTCTAAATCACTACAATTATTCAGTATTTTTTAGAAATTTAAACATCTGATTAAGTACTCCTCTATAAATCATTTTTAAGGAAATTGTACTGAATAATAGGCCATTTTCATAGTTTTTGTTGTGCCATAATTCTAAAAAAGAATAAGGGGCAGAATGAGAAAATTGTTCCCACTTCTTCAGCATTTGCAAGAAACATTTTTCAAGAAACTTTATTCCTATGAAATATGATCTGAAGTCAAATAATTTTGGAAATTTTTGAATCTCCTCGGTAATGAGCATGCCACCAAATTTTTGTGCTCTAAGTACAAGAATAGAGAAGCAGATGATTTTTCTGATATTAAATTCCACAGGCTATTTAATGAGTTGATATGTGTCAACAGTTTGGAATGTGATCATCAAAGGGTACTAATTTATTGGTTGGAGTTAGAGTGATGTCTACAAACTTTTCATTGAGTCATTTATTCCTTTTTCTTTACAGTCAGTCTGTTTAGTAGAATGAAGACTTTTGTCAGCATAGGGAGATTTTCTAGCTCAAACTTTCCTTTGGATGGGTGACTGAGTCTCCCTCTAAGCAACAGGCTTATTATATGATGAAATTAGAACAGTTGTTAAAAGTTGACTGTATGAAGACTGTAAAAGAACATGGATAGGTCCTGCATTATTTCAATAACTCTTGTCAGGAATTGATAATAACCTGGGGCTCTTAAGAAGAAAGTAGACACAGATGAACAACCAGAGTAAATATTCAAAGACCATTGCGCAGAAACAACACTTTATTTGATCAGATTTTTAATGTGCTTTTGAATATTTACTATGTTACAAAAGAAAAAATGTAATAATGTAATAATGTAGCCCCCATTTGACATTCTATAATCTGCAGAGTATATAATTTGCAGTGCAATAGAGTAATGAAGGAATACTTTAAATACAAGGGAAAGTAACTTAAAGATACAATTACTTTATTCAGTTCTCTATTTCTATTCACTAATTCCTATTTAGTACACTTATCCTTTAAACTACATTATAGTTTATACTATATTGTATATATTATATATATAAAACAATAAAGATGCAGAGAAAAATCTGGAAGGGTATACACCAAGCTGCTAAGAACGGTCCCCTCTGGAAAGCTAACTGGGCTTGGAGAACTGTTGCTTTATCTGGATTATTTTACAATATGAATGTATTCATTATTACTTGGAAAACTGAAAATTCATTTTAAAAGGAATTTGTAGAAATTGAAGTAATATGCTTGAGAAGCTAATGAATATTTGAAGAGAATTGCCTCTGAAAGAAAGTAAAATATTGTCTCCTAACAGGAAAGATTTGCAGATATGCAAAATACTAAACATGCTTGAATATTCTTGAGAATGAGCCATTGGAGATAGAGAGCTGAAGAAACAGAAGATGAATAATGGAAGATTCAAGATCAGGAAATATGAACAAGAATTGGCCCTTGCTGGGAGCAGGAACCCTGCAGAAAGTGATGATGTTGGTAGATTTTCAAATTTGTATTGAGAAGTAAATGATTAACAAAGCAGGCTCTTGCATCAAACTGAGTTTGAATCTGAATTCCCTGCTTTCTGTCTTACTAGTTGAGTGACCTTGGGAAAGTTATTTACACCTCTTTGTACCTCAATTACTTCAATTGTTAAATAGCAGTGAAAATAGAACTTAATTTAGAGGATTGTCAATAAGAGTAATGAAATATACTTAGAATAGGGCCTACCACAATAAGTATTCAAAATGGACTAACAATTATTATGTTCCTAATTTTTCCAAAGAAATATGTGGTAAATTGCCAAATGACAGAAGCTGAACAGAGGAGAATTAAGAAAGCAAGAAAAAGTGGTTGAAGAATGAGACTAAGAATAATAGAGAATCACAATTTGGTGAACAGTTCCAAAGGTCCATTAAAGGTAGGCAATTTTTAGTTATAACAAACTGTCTAGGTACAACATTTTCCTACTTACACACATGAAGAGTTGATTTACAAGTACCCAATACATTCTGTTATGGATTAAATCATGTCCCCACAAAGACAAGTTCAAGTCCTAACCCCTGGTCCTGTGGATGTGGGCCCATTTGTAATTAGGATTTTTGAAGATGTTAATTAGTTAAGGTGATACCAAAATGAATCAGGGTAGCCTTAATTCAATATGACTGCACTCCTTATAAGTAGAGGAAATTTGAACAGTCAGGAGCAGGAGACAAATGGCCATGTGATGGTGGTAGAGATTGAGTTCTGGATTATTTGAAAGCCACTCCCAGACCACTACAACTTCAGAGAAACTGTTATCCTTCCAATACCTTAACTGTGGACTTCTATCCTCCAAAACTATGAGGCAATAAATTCCTGCTGTTTAAGCTAATCAGTCTGTGGTATTTGTAATAGCAGCCCTAGCAAATTAAGACACATATTTATCATTCCCTTTGTCCTAAGCACTAATGTTAAGTGCTTCACAAATATTACTTCATTTAATCTCTGGAACAAATTGCTATATAAAAAGCAAACAATTCGAACTCAGCCTTCCTAGCACTCTATCATACATTGGATAACCCCTGCCAATTTTTTTTTTCTTATGCAGTGGACTCAGCATCATTCATTCAAATATTAAATATAGCTGTGGTTTATTTCTCACACACCAGGCACTGGAACCCCTTCAAAGTTTAGAGATTGTATGTTTGGTTTTTTTTAATCCTTCCCATTATCTCTCCTAGCATTCAAAATCCCATACACTTAGTAAGGCTTACGAGGCCCTACATGAGCTGCCATCCTGCTAAATCTCTGAACTCATATCACTCTGCTTTCACTCACTGCTCCCCTGTCACAGTTGAGTCTTGCTGTACCTTGAATGTTGCAAAAGCATGCCTCTGCTTCAGGGACAGAAAATGAAGCTTAGGAAATACTTAGGTTTTGCAGATGTGATTTATTTTTATTAAATAATTATATATATATATATATATATATATATATTTTTTACCTGAATGTGCCATATTCTATGTAGCATGTTTTTTGATATGTGGTAGAGAAGTCCATATCTATTTGCTTAGTTTGTAAAAAAAAAAAACTCGCAGTTGTTGGCATTTGCTTTAACATATGAATTTAAAACTAGCTTCTTGGGTTTCATGAAAATATACAATTGCAATTTTGATTTTGAGTACCTTTGATTGAAATGTATAAAATAATATAGGGACATTTAACAACCTGGCAATATTGAATCTTTCTGCCCACAAGACATTATATCTCTTCAATGAGTAATATGTACTTAATGTCCATTATAAAGGTTTATACTTTTTTTCTGTTGATAATTTACACAAATCTTGTTTGATTTCTGGCCTCCATCACTTTCTCCTATTTTGCACCATCTCCATGAAACATTTAAATATATGATTATTACATTTTTTCTGTTATTTTTTTATATTCTCCAGGTATCTTCTCCACCATAACATTAAACTAGAAGTTTGAAGGCACTTCAAACCACATCAGGTTGGCCAGTACTCAAATCACTCTATAGAAACTGTTCTTGATAAGGCCAATAATGACCTTCACATTGCAAAGTAAAACTGATACTGCCCACTCATCAATTTATGAATCCTCACAGTCCCAATTTACACAGATGGGAATTTGGCTTTATTCTATGACTTTTCTCAACAAAAAAAAAATCTCTGCTCTCCCTACTCAGTCACTTTTTCCATATTATCTTCCTATCTGACCTCTACATATAGAGAATTTCTCATAGAACAATATATAGATTTTCTTAGGGCTCAGCCCTACATATAGTTTTCTTTAACTATAGTTTTTAAACAAGAGCTCTCTTCTCTATTGCCATGTCTTTACTTCCCATCTGCTGCACCATGACTCTCAAATTTATGTCTTCAGTTGTGTTAGCTGTTATTTACATTTTGCTATCCTCTTGTTCTTCCTCATGTTCACTTGAATTCACCGCATTTCAAACTTAATATACCCAAGTTAAATTTATCATCACATCAACACATTTCAATCTCTAAAACAGTCTCAACTCAGGGAATTCCTCAACTTTTTTCCTCAACTCAGGGAATTCCACTTTGTGCTTCATATTGCCTATTGCTACTCAGCACTTTTTCCACTCTTGACTGCCTAGCAGGGACAAGAAACTTTAAACCATAGTTCCCAGATTCTCTTGCCAGCATGATTTTTTATTTCACCAATGGGATGCATTTGCAAAGGAAATTGAAAGGTGGCAGAGGAAACTCAATATTATCCATTAACAGCTGTACAGGTATATGAACATTGACAGAAACAGTTTTGCTAATGGATTCTGATCACCCTTCTGATAATTAATCACTTCAGTACACAAGAAGCTGAATTGGTTGGTGACAATATCCTGCAATCCTTCACTTCCTGATTTCCTAAATGCCAGAAAGGCTTTCTGATATTCACTGCCCCAGGCCTCCTAATGGTTGCACAGCATCAAATCCCATTTTAAATATTTTTAAAATACTTTCGAGTGTTTTATATTTTTGTTACTGGAACTTGACTTACACACACACTCACTCATCCAGTGGGTCAAGCCAGAATCCTGTGTCATTCTTTACAATTCTACTTCCCTCCCCAAATTCCAATTCAATACCAAGCCCTGTTTATTCTCTTTCAAAGTCATGCATATATATAAGTATGTATTTTTAATTAGCATTGTTCCCATTCTTTCCATCACGACTGATTCTACCCTTATCCATACCACTATCATACCTCATAAGGATATTGTACTATTCCCTACCCAGGAACCCCACAACCCCATCCCATGTTGTGCACTTTTATGTAGAATCAAGAGTGATATTTATTAAATGAAAGTATTATAATGTCACCTTTCATGTTAAATTCCCCCAGGAGCTTTTCATTTCATTTAGAGTTGGTTCCAAATTTCATAAAATAGTCCACAGTACCACAGTGATATAAACTGGTTAACTCACTCACCAATAGCATCATTTCAGGCAAATATCTCACTTGCTAAATCTGTTCTACATACATTCACCTTCTTTCATTTCTTCATTATGGAGAGTTTGGTTTTTTTTTAACTCTTTACTTTTTTTTTTTTTT